>PVIR01034029.1:0-17481 GCA_004026965.1 Petromus typicus
AAGAAGCAGTTACATACCACACCTCCAGAAAGGAGGATGAGGCGAAAGAATTAAAAAGCAAACAAACTCTACAAACAAAACCTTTACTCAGGCCCCTGTTTTGCCCGGAGCCATTCTCTCTGTCTCCTTTTCAGACACAGTCCCTTTCCCTTGCTTCTCTGAAGACTCTACTTCGGTAAATTACTCCTGGACCTATTATTGACAGTGATTTCCAAGGCAATATTTCATGCAAACTAACCCTTTTCTTCCCTACTTCCTTCTACATTCTTACAAGAAAAGCAGATTGTTATGCACCCTCCCTGAAAAATTCAGCTTATTCTCCTGCTTCCTACAACATAACAAGAACATTTACTAAACTTCCACGTGTGATGGGAAGTGACTTTCAGCATGAAGGGCAACCCTGTTTGTAATTGGCCACGTGATAATTGACAAAAGATTTCATCTTTGTGATACTCATTTTCCTTGTGTTTAGGTAGATGGGCTCAATCAGGTGAAACTCTCTCTCTCTCTCTCTCTCTCTCTCTCTTTTTCTCTCTCTCTCCTCTTTTGGTTTTGTGAGGGTTTTTTGTTTTTGTTTTTTTGCCACACTGGAAATCGGAAATCGAACTCACCACTTGGTGCTTGCAAAGCAGGCTTGGCACCATTGAACTGAATATCTGCCCATCTCTTTTATTTTTAAGTCATTTATAGCTATGACTATGACTTAGTGGAGAGACAGCCTATGGGTCTCTTCTGTGTATGTGTGTATACTTCACTAATGATGTTTTATGGCCAGTATTGTGGTTTTGTCTTCCAAAGATTTATAAACAACCCTTACTGAAGTGTTCAGGCCAATGCTTTGGGGAAGTTCGGCCCACAGCAGGCTGACTGGGGTTTGCTTCTGACCACAGAGAAGATGCTGCAGTGACTAGTGAGCACGCTGTGACAAATGCGCACCCTGCTCAAAGGGACAAAGGAACCCAACTACAACTTTATCACAATGCCAAAGGGAGAAAGCGTGTCCTGCAGCAGCAGTTCTGAGTGAGCTGCGGGGTCCCCCGGAAATCAAAAAGTCTTTGAATGTTTCTGAAGCTGCCACCATTTTGACAACAGATCAAAGATGTCTGCCTTCACTTGGCCAGATTTTTTCACAGATATACAGCAGTATTTTCTGTAGGTGTTCCTGTAGCTAATATACTTATGTATTTCTTGTGATTTTAACTTGCTTCAATTTGATATAGATCCGACGTATAAACAAACCTCTTTGATGTTCCTTATAAATCGTATGAGTGTAAAAGATTCCTAACACCAAAACGTTAGAGAATCACTGATCTACAGTGAACCAAACTAAGGCTGGAATCTTAGTCTGCTCAGGATGCTATAACAAAATAGAACATTCGGACTGACTTTTATCTGATGGAAATTCACTTTCTTGGAAGCTGCCAAGTCAGAATCCATATGACAGTACGACTGAACATGTCGAGCAGTGGCGCTGTCTGCCTGTGGTTTATGGTGGCACCTTCTGGATACGTTCTCACGTGCTAGACAGGGTGAGGGTCTCCCTGGGGTCCTGGCGGAAGGGCACCGATCCTGTTCTTGAGGGCTTCACCCTCCTGACCCGACCACCTCTCAAAGGTTCACTCCTGATTCTGTCACCTGGGGGCTTAAGACTGGAACATGTAAGTCACGGAGGGACATAGGCATTCCAACCTACAGTAACCAAGGAGGAGTCCAACATAATTTGTTGTCATGAGGATCCTCCAAAAGGTTGAAAGGAATTTAAAGGAAAGTTTACTTTAACATGGAAAGTTTACTTTTAATGGAAAGTTTACTCCTAAGATGGAGACAGTCACAATGTGTATGGGATTTAAAGGTGAACGTCTATAAAATGTGGGCGTTGGATTCCATGTGAGGGATATCAAAAGATGGTAATCTTTTAATAGTGCAGTTATTGTATGTACTGCCAACAAAGGAAGGAAAACGTTACTAGTTAAAACTATAAAACACCATTGATTTCCAAAGGTTATCATGTTTTCAGAAACTTTAAAATATGAAATATAAGTTTTAGAGTCAATGAGATAGGGTATATAAAAGTCCATAGGTGCAAAACCTTGGCATAAAATAATAATTTTAAAAATAGCTCATTCTCTTACTGGCTTGTATAATAAGGGTGAAGAGAATGCCCTGGAGATCAGCTGATAGGAACGGGTTTAACCGTTTGAACTGTGCGCACAGCAGTGTAAACAGGTGACACTTTTCCTGCCACGCCTTACACCGTGCTCTGTTCATCACTTTCTTCCTGTTCCCCCACACCATCTCAAACTTCCCGGATGTAGGTGATTAAAATAGTCAACTGCTATAAAACCAAATTAAAAAAAAAAAAAAAGCTTCAGTATCCCTCTACGGCTTGATCTGTGGTTTAACGAACCCATAGCTGGAGCGCAATAGAGGAAATAGAGCTGAAGACCAGTTATTTTCACCTGATAGTTGTGCCCAGCTCTCGTATATAATCTTTGCCCTCCAAGACACACACACATCCTTACCGGCCAATCAACAGACAAACAAGCTCACCTTCTCCCGCCCTCCCCCTCCTCATCCTATTCTGACTCATCTCCCTTTGTACCAATGGACACAGACCAGACTGCCCTATTTAGACTACTGTCCCTTTCTTACAAAGGGACAGTCCGCACATGGCTCTTAAATTTGATCACTTCATATGAATGGATGACCATTCCATTCCTCTCGTAGGAGGATCGCACCTACGAGATCCCTCCTCACACACCTCTCATTCCTCCCCTTCCTCCCCGTTTATATGGTCGGGAAGGCAGGAAGGTAAGGGTGTAAGTCAGCGTGTCTTTCATAAGGCCGGATGGGCATGTGTCAGGCTACATTTGGTGGCTTCTTCTTAACTCTTTTTTGAGGATATTGGGTTTTTAGTGTATTCTTACCCCACGTTTATGATGCCTGGTGTCACTGTGAAAAAAGAGATAAAAGTTCTACTCGACATCATTTCCATTAAGAAAACTTAATAACACAGACAAGCTAGTTCTGCCCTCCTTGTTAGATATTTAATAATACAACTCTCACTCTGAGTCATCAATAACTCAGCTCAGATCTATGCCCAGCGCAGTTGCCAAGCAAGTGAAAGCGCTGATGGCCCTGGACCCACCAGGGAACTCCAGAAGCAGCAGCTCCGCCCCCGCCCCTCGCCCCGCCCCTGCCCCTCGCCCCGCCCCCTCCCGCCTTGCGCCGCCCCACCCCCACCCCGGAAGCATCTGTTCCTCACTCTCCAGTTTCTCAGGAATCACAACAGGCTGCACTGCAAGAAAGTCAGGGAGCCAGCATTTGACAGGGTCTGCTTCCTTTGCTTGAATAATCACTGCTGCTGTGACTGTTTAATTAGAAAAGAAAAGGCTCACTTCTAGGGTAAACAATGGAGACAAGCTACCTAGCACGGAAAAACAGGAAAAATACACTGCTGTTGGGTTTTTTCTCCCCTCCCTCAGAGCTCTGGAGTTGTCAACACAGGCAAAAACACTTTACTTCTTACCTTTGGATTAAAACAAGCTGAAACCTAAGGACAATTTAGTTCGTCAGCAAAATATTTCTAAAGAAATCTGGCACAGTGCTGGTTCTGAGGGTGAGGACAGGTCCACTACAGAGGAAGGAGGCGAAGAAGCCTTAGCGAACTTCCCATCAGTCCTGGAACATGTCTTCCGGTGAGAAGTATGGATTTTGCTTGTATTAAAGAGAATGCAGGTGACTTGAGCAAGCTGAGGAAAAGAGAATGATTCCAAGCCCACTTTTACATAATTAATTTTCTTCCCAAAGCATACATACAATTATGAACTGAATCCAAAACTTATTTCTTTTCTATTTTTTTTATTTGCCCCAAACTTTTTAAAAAAATTTTCCCAAGGAAAATAGACCAAAGAAAAAGTAAATGTGGCAAATCACAGAATAGAAGCTCAGACTTCAGAAGCTCCAATATTCGTGTTGTTCACATGGGCTACAGAGGAGCAATTGGAACAACAAAATTCGCATGCTTACGTTAAAGTTCGTAATATTCTCTAGAAGTTCTGTAACGCTTCACTCTCTCAGATCTTGGAGACAAGAAGGCAAAGTCGTCACGTGGGAAGGACCTGCTGAATGCATTACAGCCAGTAACTGACGAAGATGATTCTTGATACCAGGTGCTACTAATCCATTCTCCAAACCACACCGTGTGCCCCAATTGCTCGTTAAAAAGCCCGATATCCCCCTTTTCTGTTCATCTGGATTTTGTAATATGGAGAAACTTCTTAAAGGATCACACTCATTTCACTCGCCCCTGTGACTAAGTTTAATTCACAAAATAAACAATGTACATACTATTTATTGAGCTGTGTCTCACTAGCTCATTTTCTCTGTACATTTTTGTGTGGTTTTTACAACAAATACATAAGACATCCCTATTTTGTAGATGAGAAGACCAATGATCAGAAAAGTAAAATAATTTTCTTCCACGGTCAGAAGGTATAAGTAAACTTACTTAAAAACCTCAGGTCTGTTTCTATGCCCTTCTCACTTACTCTACACCTCTACTCACTCATTCTCCGAATCTGAATTGTCTAATACAATAACCCACAGTGATGTGCGGTTATCGAGTACTTAAAATCTGACCAATTCAAAGTGATATGACCTTGGTCTGCCTATTTTGCCTAAAAATAAGCACCATTTTTTCTCCTAGTAACTATTATTCACAAACACTAGAATGTAATGCTGTGGTTTCACTACCGAAGGATCTTAAGAATGATAGTTCATCATTTCAAGGGCACAGAACCCTCTGAAGTTATGGGTTTTCCCTCTGTACTGGCTGAGCACCCCAGGTCGCATTGATTTCCTGGCATGCCCTCATCAACACCTCTTTCATCATCCCTGCTATCCAGGCTGACTGCCAAATACTAAATATTTCCATTCTGAAGTGATATGTGCCACCTTCCCTACTTCTCTCTGGCTACCAAAAGTCAGTCCCAGGGCTACAATGGGGGAAGAATAGTATTATGTGTCTAGAGTAAAAGATAACTAAATATCAGTGTGTAATTGAGCTGCTGACCCCGACTCCTCCTCGAGTACTATGAGGTAGATTTATGTGAAATTATTTCCACTACTCACAGCAATATGCTACAATGGGTATCAATGCCATTAATTAAACCAAAAGAGAGATTCAATAAATTTCCCATATCCACAATCAGTTAGTAGAGTCAGAGTTTGACAAGAACCCAGATCTCTCTAGTTTCAAAACCTAAAAATTCCTAAATCCCTCCTGTACTTAGCATAATAAAATCATTTATTTCCGCTGTCTCTGTACTTAGTTCAAATTTATAAGCTATGATCATTTATTTTCCATTATTATTATCTGTGTTACTGAAATTCCAGCTATTCTCTGAACTCTTGAGAGAAATGTTCATCTTTCTACCCTCTGTGCTCAAAGAATATACAGTGCAGAGTAGTGACACAGAAAATATAACTTCACCTAAATAACTGTGCTGACCCATTTTCCAGGGGAAATTCGAGGAACTACACAAATAAGGAAGGTAATTCTGTAGGTCTTGTGTATTGTCAAGTTCTAGCTCAACAAAGGGATATTTTTATATGACGATGATAAAGATAGAAGTTTCTATAGAGTAGTCATGTCTTAATTAAGAAAATAAAGGCATTTTAAAAAAGAAACTATAGATTAAAAACAGAGTTCATGTGCTTCTGTTGGCCCCATGAAGCTAGTCAAACGCAAGGATGGGAACACAACACCTGGCAAAGCCAAGGGCAGCCTGGCTCGTTTGTTTACAAATTGTCTGTTCTTTCTTTCACTATACAATGGCAGAGATGAATTGTCACAACTGAGGACCTGTGACCTGCAAAGATGAAAATCATAACTGTCTGACCATTTGCAGAAAAAATCTGCCAACTTCTGGTTGAATGAGAAGGCTTTCTTGAATAGCGTATCAAGGACAGCAGTTCTGTCAAAGCTTCTTGGGGCTTCCTTAGAAACAGAGCTTCCCAGAGCCCTTCTACCCAGGACAAAAACACACCTGGAGTCAAAGAAAACTGAATTTGTTGTCTCATTCAACAAGAGACATAGACATAATAAGGGTCTCAGAAAGAAGGAGTTCAAGGGACTTATCACTTTGTCTTTCTATTAGATAATTTGAAAGACTACTTAAAACAACAGTTTTGCTCTGCAGTGAATGCTACTAAAAGAGGAAAAGTTACATGATTATTTTAATATTTTTTAAAAATCAGAGGACTGGAGTAACACTAATTCACAGGTACAGAAACATCTGTCACTCTCACTAGTTGGAAGAGGCAGATGTTTAATCAGTACAGTAGTCTGGATCAAGTCATTTGGCTGTGCCTCACACGTGATTTCACAGTGCTTTTGTTTTGTCTTGATCCAGCATGGTCTCACAGTGGCTCCATCTGCTATTGGGTTCTTTGAATTTATTTATGTCCAGAAGGAGAGTAGCATGATACAGCCCTTAGTGCCAGGAAATCCCAAGGACAATAGTTGAGGACTGATTTTCTCCAGCTCTGAAATTCACTTGTCTCCACCTTTGGTAGCCCCTCTCCACCTCTTTAAACTCTATTTGTCTATAAGACATTGAATTGTTTATCTCTACAGACTGGAAATATAGAACAGTATTCGAGTACAGACTCACCAAAATGCAAACCTATCTCTTAAGTGCCATCTTCTTATCTTAGAAAGAACAGAAAGTTGGCGGAAGACAGATCTGAGTTTAAATAAAAGCTTCATTGTCAACTGTGTAATTTAAGAAAAACTTAAGGAGGATTGAGCCTTTATCTTTTATACAATATGATAGTTGCAGTATGAATTATATACCATAATGATCCTATGAACACAAATTGTTATCTGTCACATAGGATATGTTCAACAAGTGACAGGTATTATTTTTTTCTACAAGGAAACACCAACTATTTCACTTTTCTGAACAATAAAGTTTCAATAAATATGTTTTAACTGAGGACAAGTTTACCTTTCTCTGTGCTAGTCTGTTAAATAACATTGAAAAAAAATCTAAAATAATATAGGCAGAATCCTCCCATTTTATCAATAAAATATCATTGTTTTGACTGATTATTTTCATACACTTACCTGTAATTTATATTTCAAGGTGGATATTTATATTCTTTAGCAATTTTCACTAGATTGTTGACTGTCTTCTTCATATTACCAAATCCAAAAGAGATAATAGGAAGGAATTTGTTGATTACTTAAAAAAAATAGTAGTGACAAGAATCACATATCAGCTTGGTATCTACTTTATAGTTCAAGTTTTTAGGTTGAAAAATATAAAAAAATAAAAATTATATTATAATCTTAAAAAAAAAATAACCAGAGAGGAACTCACTTTGAAAGCGAGCTGTGGAAATCAAATAGGTGGATCTAGAGAAAAGAGAGCAGTCTGGGCCATCTGGCTTTCCCTGACTTGTTCTTAGAGCTCACAAATATGTTATGAGCCATTAAAAACTCTTTAGTTGGCCATACATAAATTATGGCCTTAATTAGTTGGTTCAATTTTGATATGGGTGGTTTATGAGGCACCAGACGGAAAAGACCAGCTCCTGCCTGACTTCAGAATGAGTTCGTGTTAATCTATTGGCAGTAGGGCAAATATCTCAATTACACGTTTCAGTGGCATCAGGAGAATGTGGCATGAATTCCATATGGTGACTAGAAGGCCAAAGAGTTCCGGGTGACATGGAAACCTAAGGACTGTGACAGTCCAACTGGAATATGCTACTTTACCAAGGTTTTTCTTTTTTTTTTCTCAGTGTCTACTGGGGGATACAATTCATATAGTTTTAACTCAGTGAACACTAGCCAAGAGTTGCAAAAACATATTGTGAAACATGAGCGTAAATAGCTACTCACAAGAGTTCAGAGACTATATTTGACACACATTCTAGGTGCTCAAAATCTGAGGTGGAAACATGTAATTCTAACATTTTTGGAATTGTAAGGAGAGTCAATTAGAAAGAAAATATTATAACCCCTTTGCACTTGGCAAAAAGATGTGTTTGTGTTTAATTCTGGGATATGAGATTTAAACAGAAAATTTCCCCTGAGGAAGAAACATGATCTTAAAATTCACCTAGTTTCTCTTATATGAAATAATCAAGTTACAAATAAAGAGCAAAATAGAAGATAATAGGAAGTGTGATGGATGTTTTTCAAATGGGAGAGAGTCAGAGGAGGGTACAAAGGGGATTAAAAGCAGAATGAGTACATGTTAAACACAGGTTTAGCTCCCCAAAAGGAATGCATTCATCATTTACTACTATGATGCTAAGTGGATAAAAATAATTTGTGACTAAGCTTCAATTCTGCATGGAATAAGACTGAAGTACAAAAGTAAGTGACACCTGAGAAAAGCTGATCCAGAGTGGAGGCTTTTGGAGGCCCCACCAAATCCCTTTAGCCAGTTGAGCAGCCACCCTATGGCTGTCTGACATGCTAATGGGTGACAGTTCATTGCTGGTCCTTCTATGGACAGTGACCTGCATCTAGAGCCTTTCTCTATAGTAGACTCTGCAACCCTCTAAAGGATTTATTTTCTTCACTTTTCACAAGGTTCAGAGCTAAAGACTCTATCACAAAGGACAGATTACAGACAGAAAGGCATACACACTTATTTGACACATTTTGCATGACATAGGAAGCCTCAGGTATGAAAGTCTAGAGAAACTGAGAAGTTGCTGTATAATCATGAAGTGTGCGATTATGGGGAAGCACTATCAAAAAAAAAATTCTATTTAATAGTGATAAACTGAGAGCCGGACATTTGGCAAGACCTCTGTTTTCAGATTCTTCACTAAGACCTTGTGACTTTCCTCCAGGTATAGGAAAGACATCTCCAAAGTGAGGACCTTATGACCTGTTTCAGAAGAACAAAAACTTCATTTCTAGCAGTTTCTATGGAGAAAACAAAGAAGTTCAGAATCAGTTTCCTATTTCCACTATTATCTCAAGTGCTAAGGTACTGTATTTTGTGGTGTCGACTCTAAAACACATCACTCCTCAGATCGTGGCACTAGCTGAAGACTATCCCCCTGGCCTCTAGTGGGACGTACATCGGGTGCAATCTGTACTCCAGATCTTCCCATCAGAAAAGATGGAAGTTTATTTTCACAACACAGTACACACTTGCGTAGCTCTTTTTGCCCAGTCTTTCTTGTTTTGTCTTTTTCTGTGATCACTTCCTCAATCATTCTTATCTCAGATACTTCTGTAGGACATTCTAAGAGAAGGCCTTCATTGTAGTCTAAAAGATCAAGCTAAATATTAAAGTAAAGGTATCTTCTTAACTTTGATAATCAATTTTTTATAAGGATGACATTTCTTCCACCAACATTTTCTCTTTTATCCCAAATGAAGGTAAATAATGCTTAACTACTATGCATTAAAAATAATGTACTTCCTTAATTCAGATTCACTTGGTTTATTTTTCTCCACAATGTCTCTCAATAGTATGTCTGGGTTCTTTCCATTTAAATTTCCCTTTTGTCTCAGACTTCTAAAGCTAATTTCCAATAGATGATATCTCTTTTATGTTCAGAAGATCAAGCCTATTCTTTAGAAAGCTTCCCTTCTCATCCCAGAGCTCTTGATATTTATGCTAACTACAAGAGAATCTTCAAGTTATACTGTAAGTGTGATCAGAAACCCTAACTACTGATTAGAGTTCCGTTCATACTCCCAGGGGCTATTCTGAGTAGCAGAGCACAGTAATCACTGTTGTTATTTTCCCCCAGCCCCTCAGCTCTCTGTTCCCCTTCCAAAGGAGAGAAGGAACATTGTCCATCGTTTAATCTTGACCCTCTACCACGTGTTTGGATCTGCAGTGAAGCAGGTCGACCTGGTCATTTAAAACTGTGCATGAACATTGCCAGGGTCAGGAGACATTCCCAATGCTAGCCTTTCCATTCTGAAATTAGGGACTATAGTAAAGTAGAAAATGTTGGAGAGTGATGACTTGGAACTCTTCTTTTCATGTGCTGAGGAAGCTGAAAATTAAAGGTAGAAACTTAAATTGCTCTATTTATTTTTAATATGGTGCCACTGGATCATCTGTGCATGAACTTTTAACCTTCTGACCTTGCTCTATCTTGCAAACAAGAAAAAAGAATAAAAACATCAACATTAACTCCAGTTTTAAAGTGGGTGCTGGCTAGGAGTCTTCATTTCATCCTCATTTACTATAATCTTTTGTTTAAAGTGGGCATAATTACCAAATACACAGTTCTTCTTTTGACAGATCCTGTCATTCATGTAAACTCAAAGTTCAGTAAATACACTGCCTCAAAATACAGTGAATAAAGGATTTTAAAATACTCAAGAAGAATATATTAATTTTTTAAAACAGCTGGTCTTTGAACAATTATCAAATCAAGTAAAGAATAGAAAGGAATCGGATTTTCCATTAACATTTTAAACAAAAATATGTTTCAAGTAGGATTGATCTAAGAATGAAGAGAAAAATATATTTTAAAAGGCAAAAGGGTACACAGAATATAACTTAGACTATTATTGGGAAAGGAAAATATTTTATCCATCATGTGAAAAGAAAAAGAATGATATATCTATGTATGTTAAAATGTAAAATTTCTATTAAAAATACTAAAAATAAAGTGACAAGACATAGTCTGAGAGGTATTTGAAACACGTGTCACTGAAAATTGGCCGATATCTGGAATTATACAGAACTACAAATCAGTAATAAGATAACCCAGTGGTTAAATTAACAAAGATTTGAATGCAACATTCACAAAAAAAGAAAACTGAAATGGTCAATAAACAATTAAAATAATTCTCATTTGCTAGTAATTTGGCAAACACAAGTTAAAATAACAATGAAATAAATTCTTGTCCACTCTCATGAGTAATGTTCTAAAAGTCTAACTTCTCCAGTGCACAGAAAGAATGAACGTTAATAAAGCCACTGTGGAGAACAAGTTGGTCATTCCAACAAAGTTGGCGACTATACGTTGCCCTCCCCAGCAGTTCCAGGACTGAAGAAAAGACCAGGAAAATCTCAGTGAATGTAAAAAAGCTCCCCAGCTAATACTATTTGTTGGAATCTTATTTTCATTCAATAGAACAAATGGAAACAACCCAAGTATTCACTTACAGGACAAAAGATAGATTGCCATGTGCTGTTATAATCTCTTACACACTTAGAAGCAGTTAAATGAAATAAATTATATCTAAAGAATAAATTTCAAAAACCTAATGTTTAGCAAAACAAAACAAAACACATAATAAAATGGCATATAATATATGTAACACCACTTTTATTTTAAGACATATGTATTAGCCACTTAGTCCAATTATATACAGACTGTTCAAAATTTTCATACATTTTTAATTAGTTTTTGCAAGGTAATATAGCAAGAAATACAACAATGGCAAAGAATCAGCTAGTTAAAATGACATATACCCAAGAGACACTTAGGGTACTCAAGACATACACTCACTGCCCAAATGTTATGTTATGAACGCTACACAAGTATATAATCATTTTTAAACATATATACAAGAATGATAAATACCAACACCAGTGGCACATCTACTACACCACCTAACAGTCAATATAACATGTATCTAGGTGATTCCAAGTTTATAGATAGGGAAACCGAGGCACAGACAGATTAGTAATTTGTTCTTGTTATATTGACAGTGTGTTGGTCAGCTTCTCCAAAGCTAGGACAAAATACCTGAAACCAACACCTGTGAAAAGGAAGAGTTTATTTTGGTCCAACTGACTCTTGGGTCCAAGAAGAAAAATACCCTGGCAAAAGGGTAAAGTGGAGAAATGGGCATCTTGGAAGCTCAAAAGAGAGGAAGAGTTATGCAGGAAGTCCCCAAGGTCAGACGGAGTCCCAGATCATGCTTCTCCACCCCACCCAGACACACGTACATGTGCTTTGTTGATCCCCCAGATGCCTCCCTAAAGTCAATCAAATGACAGTCAAGAAATTAGTGGTCACACCTGGTAAAGGACAGAGGTGGAGTTTCAATCCTCACCGTAACAAGGACACGAGAAAAGTTACCTGTGAGGGAGAAAGAGAGAATGGTGTGTAGAGATGATCTACAGGGAGACTCCCATTGAAATGTTTCAGATCAGTAAAATTCTGAAGCAATCAAGGAAAGCGATAAGACTTAATAAAACTAAACTGGGGGAAAACAATTGCCCACTGTGTCACTCTCTGTAACTTCCCACAGATTTATAGTATTAGAAGAACAAGAAGAAAAACAGGACGAAAAGAAGTAGAGATTACTGAAGGAAGCATGGGAGATGAAGTGGAAGGTAGAAAAGAGCGAAAAGAAAGGAGAAAGTACACTAGCACTAAGTTATGAGATAAAATTAAATAGGTTAAACTAGGATCAGGGGAGAAATAACAGATTATTTTCTAGATGTGAGATAATAAATATAACCAAAACATGTATATGGTGGTGATGTACCCCAAAGACTTTTAAACTACTTTACTATAGGAAAATCTAAATCATTTTACCTGTACTTTACAGAATGCTTTCTACGTACATTACCATTCAAATATTCTCCGCCATCATATGTGCTTCACTATTATTCCTGTCGTAGAGTTAAGTAACTTGCAGTTTAAAGAAATATAATAATTGGTCACAGATAGGTAAATATCGCATCTTTTCTCTGGTATGAGAAAATAAAGATGTAAATGAGTTCTAGAATTGTATGTTATATATTACGAAATAGAAAATACTCAAAGTGTAATAGGGTGAAGGGGGAAAATAATGAGATTATAACAAAAAAGAAAGGAAACAAATTGTATGGATATAGGGGGGTGGTAGGGTGGGTAGGGCTATGGGGAAAAATGAGAATTAAGTTGTGTCTTATACTGGTACAAATACCTATTGTGGAGTGCAATTATGATGTGTATATGTAATGTACCAATAAAGATTATATATATATATATATATATATATATATATATATATATATATATTTATATAATCGGGGCCAGGGATTTAGCTCAGGGATTCCAGTGCCTGCCTTGCAGGTGCAAGGTCCTCAGATCAATACCTCATACCAAAAGCAAAATAATAATGATAATTTGCACAGTATCTCTGCAGCAAAGAGGTGCTCGGTGGACTCTCAGAGTCGGATCACTGGCTTGAATCCTCCTCTGCCTCTCAAACAGGAATATAGCAGTTCTAAGAGCCTCAGAGCAACCACATCTATACTAAATTGATCGGCTTTAAAAATGTATTTACATGGTCCTTAGGAGCAGTCATATTCTTCAAACATAAAACCTTCATCTCAGACATCATTTTCTGTAATCCGTGTTCTCAGTGCTTGTGCTAGCAGAAACATCAATATTCATTCCAGCCTTCAAGTGGGTGCTGGCTAGTAGTATTCATTTCATCCTCATTTGCTATGACTTTTTGCTTTGAAGTTGATGTAATTACCAAATATTCAGTTACTCTTTTGATAGATTCTACCATTCCTGGACACCTGAATTTATAGGAAATAGCCTTCCTTGAAATAAATGAAGAGAGAACTGGGCAGGAGAAAGAAAATGTAAGTGGTAACATTTTCATCATCTTGGACCACTAAAAGATGATATTCTCAGTGTCAGAATAGTGATCGTTTATAGCCTCTTCACTCATGGGGAGAAGACTTTGGAGGCCCAAGTTCTTACTTTTTGCAGTGTGGAGAAAATTGCATTTGACATTACTTTGAAAATATGAGACAGTTTGGGAACTAACATCACTTTCTTAAAGGAGGAAGCCTAGACTTGTGCATAAATTTTCTGCCAATAACTTTGCTTTACAACAACAAACCCCCCCTGACTTTTAGGAAAGATTTAGTTACTATGATTTCCTATCTTAAATTTTGCAAGAAAATTTAAAATGTGATTATATTGATTGAAATTAGGTCATTCCCAAATGCTCAACTACTTTTGAATACAAAAATAATCCACATCTGCGCTGACCTAGCCTGTTGTCTTTAATGTCTGTATTTCTTAAAACATTCTTGACAAAGCTTATACTTCTAGGAACCAGTGCCTTTTGCTCTCTCTGCTAAGTAATGGCCCTGAATTGCCATGTCTCTCCGCCATTTATGCCATGCAGACATGGAATGATGCTCATAGTCGTATTTGGAAAAAGATTAATCTCACTTTATAAAAATTTGAATGGCTGGCCATATTTTTAAATACAGTGCACTGCTTTATTTTCTTGCATGTTACTCTTTTTTTAACTTTATTTACTTTAAAATGAAAGATTAAGGTGGAGCAAGAATATAGTTTGGATCCTACTTTGCCATTCTTTGGCTTGAGCGGGTGCAACTCTTGCTTCTGTCATGACCAGCGGACATAGGACTCTAGCTTCTTCAACCTCTCAACACAGACCAGACCAGTGCCTCTTCCAGGTGCTCCCGGACCTCAGATTCAGACAAGTTCTGTGTCCTCCATTCCTCTTAACCTGAGACCTTCAGTTCTTGTACTCACAACTACAAGATCCTCAGGCCATCCAGCCTACAGATGACTCCTCTGGACTCTTCTGCCTCTGATCCTATGAGCCTATATATATATATGTATGTATATATATATATATATATATATATATATATACATACATATACATATATATGTATATATATGTATATATACATATATACATATGTATATGTATATACGTGTGTGTATATATGTATATATATATGTGTGTGTATATATATGTATGTGTGTATATATATATATATATATATATACATATATATATATATTCTCATCATATCTGATGTTAGCTTAGGCATTTCATTTCACCCTGAATGTCATTTTTTAAATGTAGACCTCAGGCTAAAGGCTCTGTGAGAACGGTGCCAGGAAATTGAAATTCATCTGTTATTAAGTGCTTATGGTCATTGCTATTCACTACTTAGGTTAGGAAGAGTTCAGTCCTGCTGTGGCCAGGAAGAAGTGCTGCAGAGGTAAGGTTTTGTTTAAAAAACAGATGAGCTGGATTTTTAGATATGATGAGAATTAACATTGGTGATGCATTCATTTCAGATTAGATTAAAAGGTGACATGCTACCCTGTCCAGCACATTAGACATGATTCATATACTTTTAGTTGCACTAAGAAAAAATAATTTTAATCCTTTAAAATGGCATTTTTCTTTCCCTACCATACTATGCAAAACCTCCACTTTATTTTGCCTGGACCTCTTGTTTGAAATTGAAAACATCTCTAGTCCTAGACTACTTACATCTCAAACTGGAAGATTAATGAGGGGATATCCCTGCAGCCTATATTCAAGATGCCGGGAATTTCTAGGCCAGGAAGCCAAAGTCTTCAAGCCCTTTATATAATATTTCTCAAGGCAAAAGAAAACAAAGCAAAATAAAAATCATTCAACAAACCCCAGTTCCAGTAGATAAATGAATATATGAACAAAACCTCCAAACCGGCCATAAGTTGGATGTCCGCCATTCTGGTATAGCAAGAAGGAAAAAAATACAGTCTATGTTCAGCACAATAAGGGCGTGAGAGGGAAGACTTTTACAAAACCACCTTTTAGGAAGCTGCTAATAAAAGTTTCCAGGAATCATAAATAAAGGAAGATGATCTATGCAAGAAGATATTACTATAAATTAAAATAAGGCTTGAAGTCTGAGATTTCCAGGACAAGAGTAGAAGGGAATCGAGTCAGAGGCAAGTGTCCAAGACAGATACTTTGAGAAGACTTCACTGGACTGAGGGGAGAAGACAGTCCGCAAAAGGAGATCTTGTACTGATACAAGAATGACAGCAACATTCTGGCTATAAAAGGTTAAGATGGCAAAACTTCAAGGACCCAGCAAAGAAGTCCAGGGAAATGAATCATGAAGAAAGGTTAATGAATGTGTTAATAAGAAAGCTAGAGAAGAGTTTCAGCAGAGTGGTGGGAAATTAGTGAAGAAATTAAGATAGCAAAAATGTGCCTCTTGTTCACCAAGATTGGCAATGCAAACAAGGGAAATGCCACAAAATTGCCAATACAATTAAAAAGAAATGTACCTCGACTTGTAAATACACAGGCAGTTCCTGCCAACTCATTTCATCTGTGGCCAAATAATGATTCCACCCCAGCTGTTCTCAGAATTTTCCAAAAGAGTGAGTTAGTAAAGTGTGAATTAGCAAGCTTTTGAAAATTTATATTTTGACTTTCACAATCCAGATTTCTATTTTATTTAGATGAGTCTCAAGAGTCCTCTAATACATTATATGTTATCGCTTATTAATAACAATGTATTTTATTATTATTATTATTATTATTATTATTATTATTATTATAGTGGTGATAATTGGAACAACCCTGATTCCTTTTTAAATGGTCCTATGTCAGAATATGTATTTTCAGGTTATACTTGGCCTTCTGGTAGCCCCTAAATTTGCTACTAGAGAAATCAGAACAAAAATTTCACAAATCTACTCAATTTATATATACTTAAGACCTTTCCTATTTAAAGCAATTCCATTTTTTAGCTAGCTACATCAAAATTAAACATTAATTTTATACTGGTTTGTTTTTCTTATAGTTAAAGTCAACCATCTGTAAAATACACGGTATGTTATTCACCCATGTGCGCGCACACACACACACACACACACACACACACACACACACCAGCAGAATCTGTGAATACACCTATGAGAAACTAGTACAAGGCTGGTTTATTTCTCAAAGTGGTTGCAAACTCAAATACCAAATGTGGGCAAGTGTATCATGCAAATCGGGGGTCCCAGTTATAGCTGTTGAACTGTGTTTATAAAGAAAGCTCTGTGGGGACACAGCCCTCCTGCCACTCACGGCTGCACTGTCTGGCCGCAGGAACCCCGCTGAGTAGTTGAGGTAGTGTGGTCTGCAAAGCCACATGAATTTACTCTTGACATGAATGAGCCAGATGTAAACCATTGTGACTGTGCTGACCACTGACACAACACTGGGTCTTCAGCACCTGGTGCTTATGACCTTGTAGAAAAGCAGTCAGGCTTTACTACTTTCCATATTGGAAAGCACCCAATACAGATTTCATGTGAAATTTTGACATTTTGACATGCTAACCACTAACCCATTTCTTTTTTTCTAATTAGACGAGTTAACACTGTAAACTCAACATTATCTACCACCTGACCTACACGTTTTCAACCTCTGAAATGCCCCGTCTCAGCCAGTAGAAGTCTGTCCGTAACTGACTTTCTCAGTGTCTCTAATTCTCATCATCAGGCTGTTGACCAAATGTCTCCCTAAAAACACTGACAAAATTAAAGTCGTTGGTTAGACAAACTGAAGTTTTTGTTTCACCTTCGGGAGAAGAAGCAAAGATTGACTTTTGTGCTAAAGAAGGGGAAGAGCAAACAAAATATTTGCATACTTATGAGTGCAGAAGGGGATTTAAAGAGGGAGGGTGATAACCTGAT
>PVIR01034030.1:0-17464 GCA_004026965.1 Petromus typicus
TTTTTTTTTTTTACACATTTTGGGAGGACAGAAGATAGGAAAACTGAAAAACACCATTAAATTTTATCTTTTGCAAAGGTTGGGGTATATTTAAGGTTTAGAGATCAAACACGTCCCCTCACATGGACATGAGAACTTGAAACAGGAAGATTGGTATCTCTAGTGTGTGTGTGCATGGACTCCAAGGGCTCTAGCATACAAGAAAGCATGCTACCACTAAGCTATACTCCCAGCCAATTTCTCTGTTCTTGAGCCCACATTTAGGACAGTGATTGGCAGAGAAGGTAGTCGAAATTTAAAGACAGTCCCATGATAAAGCTGCCAATTTGCCTTTCCTCCTCACGTGGCAAACGGCTCTTCCCTTTCTTTCTTTTTCTCGCCTTGTTTTCTTTTTCTTTTCTTTTCTTTTCTGAGATGGATCGTGCTAAATTCCCTATGAGGGCATCTAATATGTGATTCTATTGTCTCATCCTCCCAAACAGGTGGAATTACAGTGTGCACCACCATGCTCAGCTATTGCTCTTTCCTTGGTAGCACATCTCATAGTAATGCTGTCAGTGTCTGTTAAGGAATCTAAAAGAAAGGAACTGAGCTTTGCTTTGTCACTGTCTGTCTTCAAATGTGTCCCCAGAAGCTCAGAACTGGGCATGAGGCAGTTAGTGTACTTATGTGTATAGACATGAAACACATGTAATTTCATCACCCAATTAGCATTCAGTAAGAGAAAAGCTACAGCTGATGTGCAATTCAGTGGTAGAGTGATTACCTAGCATGAATGAGGCCATAAGTTCAATTCCCAGCACAGAAAAAACAAAGAGTAAAATCCAGGCATGGTGGTACACACCTGTACTCCCCGAACTCTGGGAGAATGAGAAAGGAGGATCAGAAGTCTGAGCCCAGCCTGAGCCAACTCATAAACTTAACAAGATGCTGTCTCGTCCCCTCCCCCCGCCCCCAAAAAGCCTGCCTGGGTTCAATCACCAGTACTGCAAAAAGTGCTGGGAGAAGGAAAGCAGACAGGCAGGCAAGAGAGGAAGAAAGAAAGAAGGAACAAAGGAAGAAAGGGAGGAAGGGAGGGAGAAAAAAAGGGAGAAAAGGAGGAACCAAGGAAGGAAGGAAATGAACATGCAAGCAAGCTGACAGGCAAACAGAAAAGAAAGAAAAGAGAAAGGAAAAGAGAAGGAAGGGAGAAAACTGTCACCTTTAACTTTGTCCTTTCACAGGGTTTGATTCTGTGGACAATTTCATAACTAGCTAGGTTCTGAGTCTTATGTTTTCTCATAAGTGTATCCAGCCATGTGCCATGGTGGGCTGGTTGTTTCCACTGAAAGCTCTAAAAGGTTTGTCATCACTGGTTCTCGACCTTATGTGTTTCTTTGCAGTGCTAGGGATAGAATCCAGGGCCTTACGCATGCTAAACAAGTGCTCTACCACTGACATATGCCTCCGGCCTGAGGCTAGACCGTTTTTAACTTGTGATGATCTCAGAGGGTAGGAGTTGGCTGTATTCCCTGCATGTCCAATCTAGTTGCTGTGTTTTTGTTTAAAAAAAAAAAACTTTTCTTAGGGCATAGCTGCACTCATTTATGTGTATATTGTCTATGACTGCCTTAGTTCAACAGATGTAACAGATCAATAGTCAGACAGCTAAAAACATCTCCCATCTGTCCTTTACAGAAAATTTTTGCTAATATCTGTCATAAAGGATTCAGGTAAGGCACTGAAGTGCTTTATTCCATTAAAGGGCAACCTCTGCCTCACCAATTTCCCCT
The DNA here is from genome assembly GCA_004026965.1 of Petromus typicus. NCBI lineage: Eukaryota > Metazoa > Chordata > Mammalia > Rodentia > Petromuridae > Petromus > Petromus typicus. Next base: position 1,773 of record PVIR01034030.1, read on the forward strand.
TTTGCTCTGAAAGGAAATTCTACTCCATACATGACTGTTAATGAGCCAGAAAGAGAAAATTTTCCTTTCACTTGCTGTAGCACAGGCATAGAAGCAGGGATCTGGAAAAATATGAACTATAATGTTCTAATTTCAACCAATTAGAACAGGAATCTAACAGTTCTCAAAGGCTCAATCCTGTTTTATACGTGTGAACAAATTCCCAGAGTCTGAGAAAGCTAGTTCCCAACCATTCTGAGTGTAAAAGCTCTTTTACTTGCTGAGGACTGAAGTCATGTTGGCATAGAAGGCAGGCAGCAAAGCCAAAGGGAACTATTTCCATCCAAAGATTCAAAACATACAATAGTGTAGAGCCGAGGATTTGGCTCAGTGGTTCCAGTGCCTATCTTGCAAGTGCAAGGGCCCGGGTTTGATCCCTGGTAACCACATACCATACTGGGCATGGAGACTCTTGCCCAACAGCAATCAGTATCACATATCACAGTGCCGGGCGTGGTGGCTCATGCCTGTATTCCCAGCACTCTGGAGGCAGAGGCAGGAGGACTGCTGTGCTGTGAGTTTAAGGCTGAGCTCAGGGCCAGCCTGAACTACAAAGCGAGACCCTGTCTCGAAAAAAACCCAATAGTGTAAATAAAATTATTTTCAAGATATAATAAATAACCTGGAATGTGAATTTCTATTAAATTGCTCATGGGATCCAAGCTGAAACACCTTTCTGAAGAGTGTTTTCCATAAAGTTCCTTACAGTTTTGCTGTGCAACAGGAAGCTATCAGCAATAACGAAAATTAAGATCATATACACTGGGAATTGTAACATTTAAGAGGATCTCTGATAATAAAAGTGTCTCCCACTGCTGATAGGCATGGCTTTTACAGCAGCTTTCTCGCTGCTCTGCTAACAAATATGTCCTGTATCAGTGTACCTGAGATGTGTTGCTGGGATAATTCATATGTAGGGACAAAAGGTCACCACCCTCCCCTCAGGGGATCTAGGCTACTTACATTTCTGAAGTCCAGTGTTCATCTGCGTGTGAGAAAGAAGCTGAAAGGACAGGTCCCCTGGCCCTGGCAGACAGGCGAGCATGGCAGACCAGCATCAACACACCATGGGACAATGGCTCACACTGGAAAGAACAAGACACACAGCTGTGGGGCACAGGAAATCACCTAAGGATACCAGATATAAAACGCACAGGGGCAGGGGAGTTAGCTCAGTGGTTCCAGCTCCTGTCTTGTAAGCACAAGGGCACGGGTTCAATTCCCCGGCAACCACATACCATATTGGGCATGCAACCAGCAGCAACCAGTACCACATACCACAGTGCCAGGCATGGTGGCTCATGCTTGTAATCTCAGCACTCGGGAGGCAGAGGCAGGAGGATTGCTGTGATGTGAGTTTGAGGCTGAGCTCAGGGCCAGCCTGAACTACAAAGCGAGACCCTGTCTCAAAAAATAAATAAATAAAATTAAAAGCACAGGCCTCAGTTTAAAAAGGTAAGCAATTTAATTAGCAGCATGTTGATGGAAAATATATTTACACCTTCATCTCTAGTAACAATTCACTCCTGACTATTACTATAGCTAAAGTGATATTTCAGTCTGCAAAGATGTGTGGGTGGAAAAAAAAACTTTAAAAATATCTATTCAGGGCTGGGGATTTAGTTCAGTGGTTCCAGTGCCTGTCTTGCAAGCCCAAGGGCCTGGGTTTGATCCCTGGTAGCCATATACCATACTGGGGGTGGAGACTCAGGCCCAGCAGCAATCAGTACCACATACCACGGTGCTGGGCATGGTGGCTCATGCCTGTAATCCCAGCACTCAGGAGGCAGAGGCAGGAGGATTGCTGTGATGTGAGTCTGAGGTTGAGCTCAGGGCCAGCGTGAACTACAAAGCAAGACCCTGCCTCAAAAAAAATAAGAAGAAGAAGAAGAAGATGGAAAATCCAAGTACACGAATACCTTCTCTAATATTGCAAAACTCAGAAATCAGAATAGTATAATATGCTGCTTTGGAACATAACAAAAAAGGAGTGGGGAGAAAAACTCTCAACTGCTAAACAAAGACCACAAAACCTCTTTATTTCCCTTAGCAGGCTCTACCTTGTCATGATGAGTATCTGAGAATGCCAGCTTGCAAGATCAGGTAGCTGAAAAGAGACTTGTTAGAGACTGCTCAAACTATGTCTGAGACAGCAGCTACAGAAAGAATTGAAGACTGAGTTCCTCAATGAGGACAGCGCTGCCCTGAGAGCTCTGGAACAGACTGTCTTTTTAGATGTCTGGTGGGTGGGACAACAGGATGAACACAAGGTGCCAATTGCCAAGCCTCAGGAAATAAAGACTTCTGGTGAGGTACAAATGACTAGGTGTGGCTTAATTGCTTCCCTTGTGAATGCTGATCTCTATTTAATAACTTCTCCCTTATGGTCCTGACATAGCCATGGACAAACTCCAAGTAGTCCCATAAGGAAATTTAATCCACGACACTACACATATGACTGTGGTCCCAGCAGATCATAATAGAACCAAAAAACTGTTTGTTTGTTTATTTGTTTTGACACAAGTCTCGATTTGTAGTTCAGACTGGCCCCAAACTCACTATGTAATCCAGGCCAGCCTCAAACTCATAGCAATCCTGTCTCTGCCTCCCAAGTGCTGTGTGAGTCACCATGGCCAGTATTGTGGTATGTGGGACTGAACTTAGGTCCTTGCACTTGCCAGGCAAATGCGGAACTACTGAGCTAAATCCTAGCCCCCCACCTTTTTTTGAGACAAGATCTTATTATATAATTCAGGCTGGCCTCAAGCTCACAGCAATCCTCCTGTTTTTGCCTCCCAAGTGCTGGAATGACAGGCATGAGCCGCCATGCCCAGCATACAATGACTTTCTAAGTATCACTCAATCCACACTACATACAGCAGACAGTTATTTTAGTTTTTTTTTTAAACTAAAAGTCCTTATAGCTGAAGTATCTCTATTATTTTTCCATCTTGCTTAGAATAAAATCCCAACATGGACCCCACCATCCTCTATCATGTGTTACTATTTCCTCTCTGACCTTGCTCTTTCTTGCTGGGAAGGGGCTTGTATTAGAGATTGAACTCAGATCTTTACATTCTACTTTTTTCTTTTCTTTTCTTTTTTTTTAAGTTTTTGAGACAAGGTCTCACTTTTGTAGTTCAGGCTGGTCGTGAACGCACTATGTAGCCCAAGCTAGCCTTGAATTCATGGCAATCCAGTTGACTCTGTCTCCAAAGTGCTGGGAATACAGGCTTGAGCCACCATGACCGGCTTGCATTTTATTTCGACACAGGTCTCCTGAACTGCTACAATGCCCAGAGGTCAGGCTCAAACTTGTGATCCTTCTGCCATAGCCTTCCAAAGCACTGGAGTCACAAGTGTCTACCAAACACCACATTCAGCTTGTGACCTCGTCTTTTCATGTACTCTGTTCACTTGCTGACTGTTCTTCTAGCTAGTTTCACTGCAGCTCTTTCAAGAGATAAAGGCACTGCCACCTCAGGGCTTACTGTCAGTCTGGAATATTCTTATCCCAATAACTGCTCATCTTTCTAGCTCCCCATCATCATTCAGATTTCTACTTGATGTCACTGCCTCTTAAAAAAGACAGCTTCTTTGGGCTGGGGATGTAGCTCAGTCAGTACAAAGGCTTGACTTCAATCTGCAGTATCATAACCAAAACAACAAAACAAAACCTTATGACTTTCACACTGTATTGTAAACTATTAGGGCTGGCAATATAGCTCAGTGGTAGACCACTTGTGTAGCATGTGTGAGACCCTGAGTTCAATATCTAGCAACACACACACACACACACACACACACACACACACACACACACACACACACACGGTGTTTATTGTGGTAACACATGTATACCACAATTGAAACAATACAGTAAGTATTAGTATATTAGTATGGTTTACCTGGCAAGGATGATGTGCAAATTTGTGAACTATTTCTGGTTTGGTTTTTTTTTGGTTTTTTTGTACATAAGTGGGGATTCAACCCAGGGCCTTCACACTGAGCTAGATCCTCAACCTTTTTTAACTTTTGAGACTGAGGGGGTTAGGTAGCCCAGGCTGAGCTCAAACTTGTAACTTTCCTACTTCAGGCTCCCAGAATGCTGAGATGAGAAATGTGTGCCACCATGCCCAATACATTTCATATTTTTGTGCCAATATACTAAAATAAATCTCATTATTCTGTATTACCAATATGTACCAATATAAACAAATCTTAGGAAAACCACTACAAAATTACACTAGATATGACTAGTGTAATATTACTTATAACAGAAAAAAATGAGGGGAATAGTAAAACAGTATTCAAAAAGGAATCATTAAATGGGTTCATTTACTTTATAAAATATAAAATAATTATTTTTTAAGATCATGAAATAATGTGAAATACTTCTGATGTTATTTAAAAGACAAAAAACTGTGTAAATTATAATTACTATGCAGTAAAAAAGTATATATAAAAGCAAAAAAACTAAGAGTTATTGCCACCACTGCTGCTGACCAAAGAAGTATCATTTACTTTCTATACTTTAATCCCTGAATAAAAATGAGTATTTTTAAAAATATGGATAAGCAGGCTGTGTGAGTTGTGGGTAGCTAACCCAGAACTTGTATGTTTCCATTGTTATGTGGTAGCCTTCAACTTTCAAAGGCCTATCATGATGAGATCACTATAAGCTCAAAAAGGATACACTGAAATCAGAAGGGTACTATGACCTTGGCATTTAATCACACTCTTAATTGCAAGGAGAATTAGGTAGAAATTTGCTGTAAGTATTTGAGTTTGTGTCCAGAGCAAGACACTAGGAACAAGAGACAAGAAAAACTCTATCAAAGAGTGTAAGAGCAACTAGTAACAATCCTTTTAAAACTCTTTCAAAAAAACTAAAGAGTAAATGCTTCCAAAATCATTTTATGAGGGTAGCATTACTAATAGCAAAATGAGGCAAGAACACTGTAAGAAAGTTCTCTGATGACTACATAATATAGAATACATATACACACAAAAATCCTCTCAAAATACTAGCAAACTTCTCAGTACTATGGGGGCTCAGGGAGAATGACTGAGTTCCAAGGCAGCCTGGCTAACATAGATCTTGTCTCAAAAAAGGAAAATTGGGCATAATGGTGCACACCTATAATACCAGCATTCTGGATGCTGAGTCAAGAAGATTACAAATTTGAGCTGAGCCTTGGCAACCTAGGCAAGGCAATATCTCAAAATAAGAAAAAAAAATTTAAAAACAGACTGGGAATTAGTTCAGTGTGTAAGCTCTGGTTCAATACTCAGTACCATAAAAACAGAAAACAATCTGAATTTAGCAGCATATTAAAAGGATTGCTGAGGTGAGGATGTGGCTTAGTGGTGCTGCACTGCCTGGCAAGCAAAAGATCTTGAGTTTGATCCTTGGTACCATAACAATAAAACAAAAGGATTGCTAGGATTTATCCCAAGGATGCAAGGATGATTCAATACATGCAAATATATGCACATAGACTGTGGGGGGGGTGCACACCTATAATACTAGCACTTGGGAGGCCAAGTAGAAGGATCATCACAATTTTAAGACCAGCCTGGGTTACACAGTGAGATCAAAGCCAGCCTAAAATATATAGCAAGACTGTTTCAAACAACAACATAATCTGTGTATGTAATGATCCACATTAACAGAATGACAGACAAGTATCCTGCCATCTCAATAGGTACATAAAAAGCATCTGACAAAATTCAATACCTGTGATGCTCTAGCAGAACATACAATAAAACTGGGATAATACAGAGATTACTATGGCCTCTGGACAAGTATTATATAAATTTGTAAAGTGTTCCATATGTTTTATACTGCACACATACTAATTTTAAAAACTAAAAAATCTAATATTCTTTTTTTTTTTTTTGAGACAGGTCTCACTTTGTAGTTCAGGCTGGGCCCTGAGCTCACTGGGTAGCCCAGGCAAGCCTCAAACTCACAGCAATCCTCCTGTCTCTGCCTCCTGAGTGCTGGGATTAGAGGCCTGAGCCACCACACTTGGCAATGTGGCATGTGGTTACCAGGGATCGAACTCAGGACCTTGCTTTTGCAAGGCAGATGCTAGAACCATTGAGCTAAATCCCTGGCCCTAATATTCTTCTTGATTAAGAAAAACAAAAACCAACCCTGAACAAATCAACTCAGATAATTTAAAGATTTAAAACTTAAGGCCGGAAACTAAAACATTCCTAGAAAAAAACAAATATGTATGTCCCCAAAAGAAAGAACAAAAGCATAAATAAATAACTACATTGGATTACACATCAAACTGAAAAAACTTCTGCATAATAAAGAAAACAACACAGTGAGCTATGAAATGGGAAAAAGTATTAACAAGGCAAATATCTGATTTTGATAGTACCTAATATATACAGAACTCAGTTCAACTTAAAAATGAGGAAAATAAGGGCCAGGAATTTACTTCAAAGGGCCTGCCTGGCAAACATGAGGTGCTGAGTTTGACCCCGGCTACAAAAAAAAAAAAAAAAAAAAGAGGAAAATAGGTGTAGTGGTACAAGCTTATAATCCAAGCTACTCAGGTGGCTGAGGCAGGAGGTCAACAGATCTCAGTTAGACTCCGTTTCAAAAAACAAAACAAGAAAACATAGGAGAGAGTGCCTCCATACACATTCCTCAAAAAAAGACATACAGGGCTGGGGATATAGCTCAGTGGTTCCGGCGCCTGTTTTGCAAGCGCAAGGACCCAGGTTCAATCCCCGGTAACCACATAACAATACTGGGTGTGGAGACTCACGCCCAGCGGCAACCAATACCACATACCACAGTGCCGGGCATGGTGGCTCACGCCTGTAATCCCAGCACTCGGGAGGCAGAGGCAGGAGGATTGCTGTGATGTGAGTTGGAGGCTGAGCTCAGGGCCAGCCTCAACTACAAAGCGAGACCCTGTCTCAAAAAACCTTAAAAAAAAAAAAAAGACATACAATTGGGCAATAGGTATCTGAAGACTTGCTCAACATGAAAACTCCTAAGGAAATGCAACTTAAAATCATAATGAAACATCATTCAACTTGTTAGAGTATTTACCAGTTGAGATCAGGTGCATTCAAGGAGGTATGGCCATAGACAGAATGTCTATTATCAAAAAGATGAAAAAGGGGGCAGTGGTTTCAGCACCTGCCTTGCAAGTGCAAAGGCTGGGGGTTTTATTCCCAATGACCACATACAACAATGCCGGGTGAGGAGACTCATGCCCATCAGCAATCAGAACCACATACCACAGTGCCAGGCGTGGTGGCTCACATCTGTAACCCCAGCACTTGGTAGGCAGAGGCAGGAGGAATGCTATGAACTGAAGGCTGAGCTCAGGGCCAGCCTGAACTACAAAAACAAGACCCCATCTCAAAATAAAAAGATGAAAAATCAATATCCTGCCATCAATACAAATACTGGTAAGGATGCACAGAACAGAAGATTTCTGATAAGAATCAGAAATAAGAATGTAAATTAGTACATTATTTATAGAAAATAGTATGGAGACTTCTCAAAAACTTAAAAAACAGCTGGGGATTTAGCTCAGTGGTTTTGGCATCTGCCTCATAAGTGCAAAGTTCCAAGTTTAATCTCTGGTACAATAAAAAAAAATTTTTAAATAAGGCTAGGTGTGATGGCATGCACATGTAATTGTAACCTGGGGGTATTTAAAGCCATCCTAGGAAGACTAGGGAAATCTCATCTCAAAAATGAAAACCACCATGTAAATGTAAAAATAAATCTGCCATATGATCTAGCAATCCCACTAAGTGTGTATCCAAAGGAGATGGAATGAATATGTCAAAGGGATATGTGCATTCCTATACTTCTCAAGACACAGTTCACAACAGTGAAGATGGACTCAATTAGAATGTTCACCAATGTATAAAACATAACAAAATGTGAAGCCAGGAGGACTTCTGAGTTTGAAGCCAGTTTAGGCTACACAGTGACTATGGTTTGGCTGATGAAGCCTTGGTATTGTCAGCTGGGGTAAGGTCAATGTAAATGTGTTGATTCTGGGGACCCACTTGGCGACTATTTGGGGCTGTGTGAACAGAAACAAAGAAAGCCAAAGCCAACGTGAATAGGAACATTTCTTTTCTGATCTCTTCAAGGTGCCAATAGTTTCTCAGCCATGAAAGACATGGGGCAACCTCAAGTCAGTGGATGAAAATAAACTCTTCCTACCAGTAGGCCAAGAAAAAGCTGTGGTTGTAAAATTGCATTACAGGCAAGGAAATAATTGGGTCTATTAGTTCAGTCTTCCAAACTAGCTTATATAAAGAATTTAAAAGACAACTACTTCAGATTTCTCATCCTTAAAGTGTCACATATCTGGAATGTCACAGGATCTCTGAGCTAGGCATGGCGGCACATGCCAGTAAACACAGCACTCTGAGAGGCTAAGGGTCACAAGTCTGAACCTATCCCTGCAGAACTTACCAGTTGGCAAGACCCTGTCTCAGCCTCCCAAGCAGCTGGGATTATAGAAATGCATCACTGAACAAGACCGTGGTTTTGCTTTTTAAAATGTCAATCTAATAAACAATTTTCTTATGGATTAGGGAGGCTATCAGATCAGCACTTTATACACTATGACTCTATGAAGCTAGCCTACTGCTTTGGAACTAGTGTTTACTGAAAATTCTTTCAAAAGTAACTGATAAACCTGTAGTTATAAAGTGACTACATAGAGATAAATAGAAACTATAATTGAGGTGGACAGGACCTCCCCCTTCCCAGTGAAAGGGGAAAAGCTGCATCATTCATACAAAAGAAATTATATCAGAGAGGGCCAGGGATGTACTCATTAGCAACATGCCTGCTTGGCAAGCACAAGGTCCCGAGTTTGATTCCCACTACTGGAGGAAAAAAAAGGAACCTTATCAGAGAATAATGGGTGGAAGGCAGGTAATTCTCAATCTCCAACAACTTAACAGGCAATCAGAAAGCTCTCCTTCTCCTGTACCTACACTGTCCCCTGAATGGGAGATGCTGGCTTTAACCCACTTTAATCTACTTTCAGCTCATATTTTTCTGAGTCAGTGTCCATGTGAACACTTGTGTTGAGCTATCTTTTAGATGTCAGGCATCATAGTCCACCAAAATGTCTAACAGGAAGGATCCCTCTGCTCCCTAAAAAAAATGTTGAGATGAGGCCTGCTATATTGCCCAGGCTGGCCTGGGACTCATGATTGTTCTCAGCTTCTCTAGTAGCATAGATTACAGGCATGTGTCACCAGGCCCAGCTGCTTCCCCTTTTCTGGGGAAAAGGAGTTGACACTATTCTTTGGCACATATCCATTATGAATTTGTTGGTTTTTCATGTTAGAACAGTTCTCTGAACACTTCTGTTAAAACTTACATTCCTTGCATTTCTAGTGAAGAGGCTAGAAAATTCACTGTAGATACAGAGTGAAGTTTTATTTATAGCTAATACACTGACCTTTAGTCCATCTATTATCTGCTGCCAACTAGGGCTAGTCTGACAATAGGCAGATTTGAAAGTACTAGAACAAGACAAGATCGGTACAAGGGACATTAGTAGAAAATAATAGTTTCACCAGGTACAGTAGTGCATGCCTATCATCCTAGCACTCAGGAGGCTGAGGCATGAGGATCACTGTAAGTTCAAGGCCAGCCCTAATTACACAGTGAGACCCTGTTTCAAGCAAAGAGGGCTGGGAATGTAGATCAGTACCATAGCTCCTACCTGGCAAACATGAGGCCCTAAATTCAATTCCCGATATACAACAAAACAAAAAAAAGATTATGACTAATCTATTATCTCCTATATTCCATTTATCCATTTTTCCTCTCTAATATCTAATTGTTCCCATTTACTTGGAATCTCCTTTATCAAATGAGTGTTCTTACCAACTATCGTTCAGTTCCCCATTATTTTGCCCTAATTGTGTTAGAAATAGAAGGCACTCAACTGGGCCCAATGGTGTATATTGGTAGTTCCAACAGAGTAGGAGGCTGAGTTAGGAGGGTTGCTTGAGTTCATGAGTTAGAGTACAGAATGACTCTATTTCTGAAGGTAAAAACAACAAAAAATACAGCACTTTCCCAAGTGGAGTAGGTTTCCTTTATCTTTTGGCCTCCTTAACTTCCAAGTTCTTTTCAGCAAAGTCTCATCCCACCTCTATTTGTTTTGGCAATACTTCTTCCATAGTGAGGCATTCATGAACCCTATTATCCTAAAGAGGGGGAATTTCACCTTTGGGAAGGTTTCAAAGTAAATGTCTCTTCTCTAGGCATGGAGCTGGCACTCAAAGACTGGGCCAGGAGGATGGCAAATTTGAGTTCATCCTAGGCAACTTCCAGAGAACTGTCTCAAATTAAAAATAAAATAGGGCTGGAAATGTAGTGCAGGAGGGAAGAAGAACCTGGTGCTGCATGCCTGCTGCACAAGTAAGTGTTCTACCAGTGAGCTACACCCTCGAGCTTCATATTTATTAAGTTTCTCAAGTTCTGTCTTTCTAAATACACATCCAGAACCCCATTAAGTAGTATCCAAACTTCCCTATGCTCTACTGAAAGTCTCGTACGATATACTCTGGAATTTAAAAGGGTTTTGATATGCTCCTATTATACAAAAACTTTCAGCTGTATCATAACCTTTATCTCTGATATCTTGAAAATAGCCCACTTTATTTTCTTAGCAACGGCAATTAGTCAGCAGTCTTGGTTACTGTACAACACAATGCTTTTCAGTAATAAACAATGAAGAGTTTTTAAAAAAAATACAAAGATCATGTTTACCACTCCTCTTTCCTGTTTAGTATGAGCTGGGAACTTTGAACTTTAATTCCCTTACTTTAAATAAATACTAACAGGCTTTTGAAATGCACTGCTTGGCAACTTCTTCTCAACCAAATTTGAAAGCAGCCATGTCTGAAGAGATCTGAGGAAACTGATAAACCTTTATGAAAAGAGTAACAATGAACACTAAGGCAAGCAACATCTGGAATGAAGCATCAGCAAGTCACCTTGAGATACAGCAACAGCCCCAGAAACAACTTTGGTCTTTTGCTCTATTGATTTGTTTGTTTGTTTGTTTGATTTTGGTACTCAGCATTTGACCCAGAGCCTTCACACTGAGCTATGTCCCCATCTTTTCAAAATAATTTTTTTTAGAGACCAGGTCTTACTGAATTGCTCAGCCTGCGCTCAAACTCATGAACTTCTTGCCTCAGCCTCAGGGTACTGGGATGATAGCACCACCATGTTTGGTTTTGTCTTCTACATTTTAATAAAACAGGATTTTGCTTATAAAGCCATTTATGTTGCAGGGTAGCCATCAGACAACACTGAAGGCAAATGTTAAAATAAAATAGGCAGGAGACCTAAGAGAGATCTTCAGAGCAAAACTATTTCCTTCCTTTTTTCTGCCCTTCTTTCCTTTCTTTCCTCTATGTGTGCAGGTGGGCGTGTGTGTGTGTTGCTAGAAAGTGAATCCAGAGCCCTGCACATACTGGATAACTGGCTATCACTGACCATTCCCAGACTTTTTTTGTGAGATAAGGTCCTGTTCAATTGCCTAAATTGGCCTCAAACACGCAATCTTCCTGCCTTTTCAGTAGCTGAGAGTTCAAGCATGTGTTAACACCTGTTTCCTTTCTTTCTAGCCCTTTCTCTATCTAAAGCAAAGCATTTGTAACTTTATAGACATTCTACAAGGTATGAGGGTGCAACCTTTAATCTCAGTCTCAAAGGAGCCTAAGGAAGCAGGATCGCAAACTTAGGAGGGACAACTCAACAAGGTCCTCTTTCAAAAGACAAAAACAAACAGAAACCAACTAAAGTCCCTACAGAGCTAAAAGTCCTTAGCATCCTACCATTTTATTTTAAAAGTACTCACTAGGTGTGGCGACCCATGCCTTTAATCTCAGCACTTGGGAGGTAGAAACAGGAGAACTGTTGGAAGGTCACACCCAGCCTAGGCTGTAGTGAGTTGATCTACACAGTGAGACCTTGTCTCAATAAATAAACAAATAAAAATGTCCAAACCAAAGGGTTGTTTTGCATTTAAAAAATACGAGAAAAAAGAAAATACAACCAGAAGGAGTAGCTCATTGGCACAGTGCTTGCCTGCCTAACATGTGCAAAAAGGCCCTGGGTTGAATCCCCAGCACCAAAATATAAGTAAATAAAAATAACCAGAAACCAGACTTCACCTTGCCAATTACAATTTTACAATTAGCACATATTGTTGTGAATGACATTTCGTTATCTTGGTCTATTCTCTTATAATATGTAGCAGTGAACTCAAGGGTATGTTCTCAGAATATAAAAGCCATTAAGGCTGTTCCTAATAGATTCTTTTAAAATACGATCCTTCAAAAGAAGGACAATATGCTTTAATTGTGAGATGGATTTTTACAGTGTTTTGACCTCTTGTCTACAAGAGGTCTGCAGAAGAAATGACTGCAGTGGAGGGAAGGAATAAAATATGTCATGCTGGCTATTAAAATACATCAAGTTCATACTTCAGCTTTGGGATAACTGCAGCCAAAAACTGACTTGCAAGTAATTATCACCACTATCTGCAATAAAAGTTAATTGGACATAATTGAACTAATGCCCTAATCGGAGAGAAGCTGCAATTGGCAGAGAGCCCATTTTCTTGTTCCTTCTGATAGCAAATGAAACAGCTAATGATAATTTGTGGACAAACATGAAATTGCTCTCATAGTTTCCCCACTGCAAGCCACTCAGCGATTCTAGCTAATGCCCAACATGTCAGGCCTAGAGAAAAATCATTAACCAGTGCTTCTTTCAATAAAGGTGAATTTTAACAATAGCCAAGCCCATTAAGCCCAGAGGTTGCTGAGAATTATTAAATTCCCGCTGGACATTCTAAGTAAGAACTGTGATCTTATCTCCATGACTTTATACAATGTAGTACATGCTCCCTATGCCACTGGCATGTACTTATTTTATGCAAGGTTAGAAGATCCTAGTCAGGTGTGGTGGCCCAGGACTGTAATCCTAACACTTGGAAAGCTAAAGCAGAGGACTGTGGCAAGTTCAAGGTCAGCCAGGCTGGCTACATTGTCCAATACCAACCTAAACTACATAGGCAGATAGTCTCAATAGACCAAACCAAATCAACCAACAAAAAAAAATACCAAAGGTTAGAAGCTGCCATTACACTAATAAATGTACCTTCATTTAAGAGAATCCAGAGTCATCCACTTATTCATTCATTTATGAGACAAAGTCTCACCATGTAGCCCAGGCTAGCCTTGAACTCATGGCAATCCTCTTGCCTCTGCCTCTTGGCTGCTGGGATTATAGGCATGCATTACCACACCCACACTCAGCATTAGTCTCATTTTTAGACAGGCAGATAGCACCATATATCTGCTTCAATAACAAAAATTACATCACATTTGAATGGACTTGGGATTTGACACATTTCTGCTTCTTTATTTACCTCAACTTCTACACAAGAATTATGCCTCTTCCCTTGGAAATTAGTATCAGACTCCTTCCTTTTCACTGTGTCTACAGCTCTAGGGAATTTAAATTCCTAAGGATAATCTCAGGAAGCTAGTTTATTTTCCAGAAGGAAAAAAAATGGTTTTTATTCTAACAATGAACTGCAAAGTAGGCAAAAGATAGGTACTGTTTTGAAGTGACAGAAGGTAAAAGAAAAAGGCAGATCTGAAATGCTAATCCTGCTTATTTTTTCTTAGGCAGTCTGAGCTCTACTCTGACAATAGAACAACAATCAGAACCGTATCCAAGAGCCAGGAGTGGTGGGACATACCTATGATCCAAGTGCTCAGGAGGCTAGGTCAGAAGCATGGCAAGTTCAAGACCAGCTTGTACTAGGGCCGGGAATTTAGCTCAGTGGTTCCGGCACCTGTCTTGCAAGCGCAAGGACCCGGGTTCATCCCAGTTAACCACATACCATACTGGGCGTGCAGACTCACGCCCAGCAGCAATCAGTACCACATACCACAGTGCCGGGTGTGGTGGCTCAAGCCTGTCATCCCAGCACTCGGGAGGCAGAGGCAGGAGGATTGCTGTGATGTGAGTTTGAGGCTGAGCTCAGGGCCAGCCTGAACTACAAAGTGAGACCCTGTCTCAAAAAACCTAAAAAAAAAACAGCTTGCACTATACACAAGATTCTCTCAAATAATAACAACAAATACCCTCTGGGGTATATCTCAGCATTAGAGTGCTCAGGTGAATGGCCCTGGAGTTCATCCCTTGCACTGCAGGAAAAAAAAAAAACCACTGTGTGATAGGAACTATTACATAAGTATATGAATAGCTCTGTCAAGATTTAAAAACTGCCAGGGATTTAGTTCAGTGGTTCTGGTGCCTGCCTTGCAAATGCAAAGTCCCAAATTCAATCCCAGTACCCAAAAAACAAACAAAAAAAAAAAAAACCCAGAGAAGCAGACATAATGGTACATATATGCCTACAATCCCAGAAATATGGTGGCAGGGGTGGTGGTAGTTTAAGGCTGAAGTTCAACCTCAGATGGGTAAACTAGTGAGATCTCTCCAAATAAATAAAAACAAAACTATACTGAGTAGGGGCATCGATTGCTTGCTCCCTCACTGAGTCCTTATAATGTATCAGGAACTGTGGTAATACTATTGGAAATACAAAGATAACAATCCCTGATAAGCAGGGCATGGTGATGTCCACCTGTAATCTCAGCACTGGGGAAGCTGAAGCAAATGATTGCAGGTTGGATATCCTTTCTCAAAATAAAAACTTTTCTTTTTTTTTTGAGACAGGGTCTCGCTTTTGTAGTTCAGGCTGGCCCTGAGCTCAGCCTCAAACTCACATCACAGCAATACCCCTGCCTCTGCCTCCCGAGTGCTGGGATTACAAGCGTGAGCCACCACACCTGGCAATGTGGTATGTGGTACTGATTGCTGCTGGGCGTGAGCCTCCACGCCTGTTATTGTTACATGGTTACCGGGGATTGAACCCGGGCCCTTGTGCTTGCAAGACAGGCGCAGGAACCATTAAGCTAAATCCCTGGCCCCAAAATAAAAACTCTTTTAAAGGGATGGGACTAATCTATAAGTCAGTGCAAAGGCCTTTGGGTCAATGCCTAGTGGCAACAACCAAAAATATCCCTGATAAAAAATGTCCCTGAATAAAGCCAGGCATGATGTTGCATGCCTGTAATCTCCACACTCAGGAGGCTGAGGCAGGAGGATCACTGTGAGTTTGAGGCCGACATGGGCTACCTATGAAGTTCAAGACCAGCCTGAACTACAAGGTAAGATTGTCTTGAAAAAAAAAAAAAAGGAAAGAAAGAAAAAAAGTGAATGAAGTTGTTAAACTTTAAGAGGACAGAAAGAAGGGAAAATAATACAGGTCAGTGAAGGTTGGTAACAATTTACCAGATTGAGATGGAAAGTTAAAGTTGGTCTAATGAAAGCCATGTAGCTATAAAACTAAATGCAGGGCCGGGGAGTTAGCTCAGTGGTTCCGGCGCCTGTCTTGCAAGCGCAAGGACCCGGGTTCGATTCCCCGGTAACCACATAACAATACTGGGTGTGGAGACCCACACCCAGCAGCAACCAGTACCACATACCACAGTGCCGGGTGTGGTGGCTCACGCCTGTAATCCCAGCACTC
>PVIR01034031.1:0-17470 GCA_004026965.1 Petromus typicus
GTAGCCTGAAACATGAAGAGATGGTTATGTTTTCAGGGCTGGGCTTGATGGTCAACTTACAAATCCAAGATACATATGGATAGGGCAGAAGACTCCTTTATGAGGCTAGCAGGGAAATTTTTGTGCACACTCAGAGTCTGCTATTTCTGTATAAGTCTCTGAGATTCAATTCACTGGAATCTAAAAACAAATCTCCCTGAAGGTCCTTTCTCCCCTACAAATGACTGGAAGGAAATAGATGAATTCCACTGTTGGTTTTCTACTTTTTCCACCTGAGAGACCAGACCATGTGCATAGACAAGAAGGGATCTCACTTTGGAGTTTGGCCTGGAAGAGGGAATTACAGTCTCTGCTTGGTGGAGGACAAGGGAGGGTCTCTGGCCTGAGAGCTGAAGGAGGGGGTGACAAATGGTCCCAGCTGTGCGTATGGGAGAGATGGAGCCAGGAAATCAAGCCAGGCATTTCACCTCCTGCCAGACCGTGTCGTGAGGGCTTAAGCGATTTCCTTCCATTCAATGTGATGTAGAAATAGCCAAGAGGAAGCATCATGTCATACCCAAGCTAGTCTAAATTGTTTACCATGCTTCAGTATGATCAGTAAGATTCAGATTGTGTGGAGTCTAGGGATTTGATGTCCCAGCTCTTCCAGAACTCAGCTAAATTAATAGACTGTTCCATGTTCCTATAATCCATGCAAACATTCCAGAAAACTGCATCCAAAAGCATTCCTCAGACCATCTTAAGCACCTGGGAGGGTCATATGAATCTATGAGGAGAAATCTAAAATTTGGTTTGAAGAAAAGTTACCAAGAACACTGTGTGTCATTCTGAACTTGAGCTTCTTCCGTATCCAGTTGTGAAGTCCTGGTGAGATATTTAGAGTTTGCACTATCATATGACTCAGTGAGCAAGAAAGCAGAATAGACTTCCTAGCTGGCTGGCAAAGAACTTACTGGAATAACAAAAGAAAATGATTGCTGAGGTGGGGATTTAGCACAGTGGATCCGGCTCCTGCCTTGCAAGCACAAGGTCCTGAATTTGATCTCCAGTAACCACAAACCACTATGCCGCACATGGTGACTCATGCCCATCAACAATCAGTACCACATACCACAGTGTCAGGAATGGTGGCTCGGGCCTGTAATCCCAGGACTCAGGAGGCAGGAGAATTACTGTGAGTTTGGGGCCCACTTGAGCTACATAATGAGCTCAGGGCCATCCCGGACTACGTAGTGAGACTCCTGCCTCAAAAATAAAATAAAATAAAATAATAAAATGGTTGCTTCCTGGGTAATTGAGGGAAAGCAATGACAATTTAAATCCACTACTGCCTTCCAAGAGGGACCTTTCATTCTGACACACACCTTGACATGTTTGGAGGTGCAGAAGAGCACCATAGGCCAAGAAACAGCTATTTATTCTGCACAACAGAAAATGATGGATCTGGAAATCTGACAGTACAAGTGTGAAAAGGACACACCCACACTGCACACACATATGTACAAAAGAAAAAAACAACAAACAGAAGAGAGGATGTATCAGATATCTGTGATGCACCATTGTCAATACCCTGTCCACAACTGCCTCTTCTGTCACTTCTGTTTGTGGTGGCCTTTTGTCCCTGCGTCCTTTTACCTGAACACATTCTCTGGCCCTGGAGCCTGTTCTGCCCACAAGCAAAGCAGGATTACCACACACACACACACACACACACACACACACACACACCAGTCCTCAAGGAGTGACTGGCTGAAACTGGTGGGTGAAAACCTCTCCCGCTGCACTTAGCTGGTGGGAACACAAAGGCTGTCTCATTTCCTCACTCCCTTCCAGTGTCTTGGGAAAAACCAACCAACCAATTAACTTCCCACAGTGGAATCCTTGCTTCAAGCTCTGCTTCTGGAAGAATCCACATTAAAATGTCATTTCAGATTCTGTTACCTTTTCCAGGGTCTCTGGCCACTTGTATTAGGCTCAGTTTCCTTCTTGGTGACCAGGTGTATACCTGAATTCTCACTAATACTGGTAGGTAAGCTCACAGCCTTTGCCTCATCACACCACATGACGACTTTCACCCAGCCTCCCTTCTGATGGCAATGTGTGACACAGTCTGTTCAACACCCCAGCAAACCAGCTGTGGTGCAAATTACACCCAGGGGCAATTTTTAGCTGGTGGACTTCAGTAAATACATTTTCTTCCCTGTCTTATCCATATACAAATGTTCTAGGAAGGTATTTTTTTGGAAGGTGGTCTCCCAATGCTGAGTAATCAGTCATATGTAATGCCTCTCACAGGCTCTCCCTCTGTCCCTACTTTACTTCCCCTGTCCTCCCTTTCAGTCTCTCGGAATGCCTTCCTCGGTACCACACAGGCACATAAAGCCTTGCCTCTGATGCCATGGCCTGGGAGCTCCAGACAAGAGATGATGGGGTTCATTTCCCAAACTCGGACACAATCACACGTGCATCTTAAGAGGTTATCTGAGGTAGCTGTCACCTCCTACTCACTGGCACTAGTTAACATGATGTCACCAGTGAAGAGGACCAGCATTACGGCCTAAGGTGTGTCAGAACATAAGTCTCTGTGGACTATTAAAACACAATGGAGGAAAGTTAACACAACCCTGGGGACAAAATACTGAATATGTACTACTGTCCTTAGCATGCTAGTGAATTTTTGCAATCATCCCTGCAATTGCATTTGTCAGACCATTTAACACGTTAAGTCTGTGTTGATATATTCCAGCAAAGATTCTACATCTGCCATAGCAGTTGCAGTTGATGGTCCCATCTGGACAAGTTTATGGCAATTGACTATCATCTGCCTCAGTGCATTTGGCTTTTGCAGGTTCACATATGTGAGTTAGTGGCAATATAAAAGAACCCACTTTATCTGTACCATGTAAGTCTTGGTGGTGGCTCTCATCTGTAAAGTGCTTCCTGGAGAGTAGCATTGTTTCTTATCTACTCTCTTGAGGTGGAGGAAAGGAGCTAGTTTCAAGAACTTCCACTTGACTTTTCTTCCTAGACACAAATCAAGTAGCTAATGTAAGCGTTCTACAGAAGTTCACGATAGCTATTCCAATTAGACGTTAGAGATCAGGCCTAAACAGGTCTAGGAATCACAAGTAAATTTTGTGAACAGGAAACCTACACATCCATGTCGCCTAGTGCATTGAACCAATACCCCTTTTTCTATTCACACTTAAGGCTTCGTGGTTGATTTCCTACAACAAGTAGGCAGAGGAAGGAAGTCTGCTTGTGCTGGTTGAGAATGGACTGTCACTGTAATGGAATGCCGTTCAGGCCAGCATTGAACTTACTATGTAGTCCAGGCTGCCCTCAAATCACTGGTGACGATCCTCCTGTCTCACCCTGCTGAGTGCTGGGTTATAAACCGCTATGCACGCCTCCCAGTCCTTTTAAAAATCCAGGCACAGGTCCTAGATGTCATGCACCCCACCCCTCTGAAGCAGATCCAGCTGCAGACACCGCTGACTGTCCCACTTCCCAGCCTCGGAGGGTGACACTGACTCCTCATGATGATGCCAATCCACAGAAACACCACCCGTCCTCTTGGTGACCAGTCTCTTTCTTTCACACTTTTTTAAACAAGTCTTCCTCATCAGCACTGGCACCTAACTGGAAGTGGTTTGTCTGCCCTAGCCAGGGCCTTTGTCAGTTCCAACATTCAAAAACATGCAGAGCACTTATTTTATCACTAGTACTAGTCTTCACATTATTATCTCAGACGAAGGATCCCATTTTACAGCCAAAAATGTATGACAGGGCAGGGGATTGAGCTCAGTGGTTCTGATGCCTGCTTTGCAAGTGCAGGGATACAGGTTCAATCCCCCGTAACCACATACAACAATGCTGGGTGTGGAGACTCACACCCACCAGCAATCAGTACCACAGTGCTGGGCCTGGCAGCTCATGCCTATAATCCCAGAACTCAGGAGGCAGAAGCAGGAGGATTGCCTTGAGTTCAAGGCTAACCAGGACTACAAAGTGAGTTCAGGCCCAGCCTGAACTACAAAGTGAGACCCTGTCTCAAAAAAAAACAAAAAAGTATGACAATGGGTGAATGACCAAGGAATTTGTTGATTTGAGCATGTATATTGCCCAGAGACAGCTAGCTTTCAGGACAATGATACAAATGGCTATTAAAGGATCAACTTGGGGCACTAGATGAGGGATGACCTGATGCTGAGTGGTAGCATGGTTATGGTTTATGTTGAGATGTCCCCGCAAGGCCTCAGACAGCCATAAGTGGAGCTTTTATTTATTTATTTATTTATTTTTATTTAATTTTTTTCGATGTGGCTGAATCTAGCGGGTACAATTGATTCGCTGTGCAATGCTAGGCTTAACGGTGTGAGTTCTATCTGCCTGTGGCTAAGGAGCCTGGATAAGATATAAATACAAAAAGAAGCTTGCTGCCAGTTACTTGTAGTCGGTCTCACTGCATGATTTTGCTCCCTTCTGCCTGCCATGAACTGTTTCTCCTCTGCGATGCCCCTCTGCCACCCTGCCTTGGAGCTAACCAACTGTGAACTACAAATTGTGAGCTAAATAACATTCCCTCCTTTAACCTTGTATGTCAGGTATTTTGTCTCATCAATGAGAGAAAATAACTAAGACAAGTACTCTTCTCCAGAATGTGGTAGATACAATCACCAAATGCCCAATACATGCAGCTGTCTCCAATAGATGGAAGAGTCATCCTTCAGTTTCTGCAGAGAATGTGTCCCAGTATGCCTATGGACCCCAAAATCCGAGAATGTTCAGGTCTCTTATATAACGCGGTATAGTATTTACATGTAATCCATGCCCCTTCTCCCTTATATTTTCTGTCACCTCTAGAATACTGATACTTGTAATACAATGATAGCACTATTCAGTGGTTAAACTATACTGTCTAGAAAGTAATGACAAGAAAAACTTCTGTGAATTTTCAGTAGAGGGATTTTTTAAAAAATTATTTTGATCAGCACTCAGGTGAATCTTCTGATTCAGAACCACAGATATGAAAGGGTCTGGAAACCAAGATATGGATTAAGCTCTTTAAGCGCTAAGGCTCTTGCTGGGTAGTGGGGCTGGTGTCTGGCAGAATAATTTTCCCAAAGGACACAGAAAGGCCACCAAACTTGGAGTAATATCCGATACCAGATCACACTGAGCTCCTCATACAATGGACAAACAAGTAAAAAAAGGAGAGACTATATACATGTGAAAAGTGTTTCCGACTACTACTAGAAGCCACAATAACAGCAGCTTTGTGCAGACAGAGTGGACACATCTAGGATCCGGGGAACTTCCTGGAGTATTTCTTCACACTTTTGTATCCCATAATGATCTCAAATGAGCACAACAACCAATAGAGGCAACTAAGAGACCAGATCCTTAAAGGGTGAAGGTCCACATCGCCTCACCAGCCAACCAAGCCAGATCACCCAAACTGTGGGCAGAAAACAAAGGAAACCACTGAGAGGGAGGGAGAGAGGCGTGAGATTAGCTTCCTTTGGGGGAACAGGAATTTGTTGTACTCTTTCGGTTTTCAGAGAGTTAGTGGCTGTGAATTTGAAAGGAATTCTGTGAATATTGGACTTGTACTTCTCCTCTTAGAAAATGAAAACATCGTGTTCTCTGGAGTGGAAGGCCATACATGAATATAGTAAATACACTCATCCTTCTTTAACCAGGTTCCAAGACCCCTAGTGAATTCTTGAAACTGTACATGATAATGAACTGGACATATCCTATTTTTTCCTATGCACACATAGCTATGATACATTTATTTGATAAACAAGGCAACCCATGAGATTAACAATAATAACTCAGTAGGTTAGAACAATGATAGCAATATCATGCAGTAAAAGTCTGGTATCTTTCCCTCACAATTTCATATTAGCCGATTAACAGTTTACCCTAAGCATCACTCGAAACATGAAAGTGTTCAAAGATAGTGTCGTCATGATTATCAGGCTGATATACTGTGTGTGGCTCTTGATCTCCAGTTTGCCTTTATATTATGTAACTACTGTCTGTTAACATTCTTCAGGGATTCAACTATGAACTGACCAACCCAAGCACAGTTTAGGCAGGTGTTGTTTCAATCAGTAGATTATTGTATTGAATAAATTTGATAACATTCTTGTTTTATATTTCGTTATATTTCATTGTAAAATTAATGAAAATACAGTTGCAGTCATATTATATTTAAATAATTGAACTGGAAAGTGGTTAAACTGTGTTTACTCTCCTTGTGCTGGTATAGATGATTCAATGCCTGCACGGTAAGAAGTGAGACTCAGAACAGCACGGAATTTAAAATTCATGAGTTGTTTGTTTTTTGAATTTTCCATCTGACCCTTTTGAAGCACAGTTGACTGCAGGTAGCTGAAACTATAGGAAGCAAAACTACAGATGGGGGCCTGCTGTACAGAGCTGAGCGTGCTGGGAGGCATGAGCGATCCTAGGTGGTACAAGTGGTGAATGGCTCAAATCCCTGAGGTATCACTTCACATCCTCTCAGCACTATGTGGCTCACTCGAGGCAGCCCTTTGTTCCCGCCACAGCATTGCTGAGGAGATTACAGCAGAATAGATGTCAAATAAATGTGGATGCAGCCTCACAGGACCTTTACTTACAGCATGGTGTCGTTGCTTTGGGGATGCCTCTGTTGGTCCCCAAGCATGCAATACTTCAGGGTTCACTTAGTAAATCATCCCTAAGTCCCCTTGGAATTACAAAAGAAATAATATGTGGCAAGCTTTTGAACAGTGGGACATGGAAACAATGGGTAAATAAATATTTGTCCCTTCTTCTCCCAGATGAACAACCCTAAGAAGCATTTACTCAAGAGTTTCATTAGAATGTAAGTGCACTTGTGTGGAACACTCCATATTTACTCTTTCTCCTTGCCTGCCTCATTCCCTCTTTTGTTTAAAAAGACTTCTCAGCTTCTTAGTAAAGTAGCACAGTTGTCTCTGATCAGGTTCTGTTTGGGGGTACCTGGGCGAAGGCAGAGGAGTAAGAGTTGAGAACCACCACAGGGATAGCGTGAAGGCCCAAGCTCTGTATGATGAAGCATTTTGGGGACAGAGGCCCAGAATCTAGGAGAAACCCAAAGTCTTGTGCTCAGTGTCCATCCCAAGGTGGGGAAGCCCTTTCATTCAGCAATAACACCCGAGGCCCTCAGTCAAATTTACCAAACGCACAAATGTTTCATGCAAATGAGGCATTGACTGAGAAGAGAATTACCTATCCTGGTCAATGAAACAAAACACGGCTGTGCACACGGGCTCCTGGAGCCACCGCTTAAGCAGGCACAGGACCTGCAGGAGAGGCAAGCATGAGTGCATCAGCTTCCAGGGACTTGCCTTGAATATTGAAGTTTACTTTGGGCCTTCCAAAGTTGCAGGAAGAGGGAGACAGAAGTCATTCCCGAGGGACTCTACCCAATACGGATGTGCGAACAGTATAAAGTATCCAAAGTTAGATTATATAGGCTGGTGGATTTATTATTTTATTATTTATTTTGTGGTAGTGGGGGTCAAACTCAGGATCTTGTGCTTGTTAGGCAAGCACAGTGCCACTGAGCTATGTACCTAGACTTTTATTTATCTAGTTATGTATTTACTTACTTATTTACCTACTTATTTGTTCTTTAGGTTTAGATCCAGATACTGTCCCTTACTAGCTTGAGATCATAGGCAAGTGTCTTATCCTGTCCTGAAGTTTCATGAATTGAAAACTAGTCATACTAGGACCAAATGACTGAATACATAGAGTGAATGACTCAGGAACTTTGCACTAAGCATTTTACCATTTTGTTATCAGTATTTAATGCTTTTATCTGCTTAATACAATGGAGTCAGATTTAGAGTGAGAAACTATCTGGCTTAGCAATGTACTCAGAGATCTTCAAGTCCAGCTCTGCTAACATCCAGGAGAGAGACTTGCCCAGGGTTACAGATGATCCAGGTAAGGTGTGAGCCAAGTGTTCTGACACTTATCTCATGTTCTTGTCTCTTTCTGTGGCTCCTGCCTGGTCCCCTCCATACAGCCAAGACTGAAACCATCCAAAATCCTAGGACTATAGCACATCCTAAGGTTCTCTGCGTCCTGACAAGCAATGCCCTAGAGTGCTGGTCAGCCATGGCTCATGTCAGTACTGTCTAACCTGTTGCCCATCTGCATCAAGTTGCTTGTGGGAAAAAAAAAAGGGGGGGCTAAGCATGCAAATTCCTAGTCTTTACCTAACATTTACCAAACCCAAATATCTTCAGGGAGGGAGCGGACTGGGATTTAAGCAGTTCCATGGAGTCCTTCTTATACATGTTGAAGTTTCATTGCCCTAAAGATTCACATTTCTTTTCCTCATGGCACTTAGTTGCTAAACTTTGTTTTGGAATTTCTTGCATAAGAACACTTTCCCATTTCAAGTACTATCCTCACAATGATGCATTTGCAGTTTCCAGCTCAAACAATCTGCCAAGACTTCTCTTGGATGGATTTTCCCACTTACCACACCCTTAGAAGGAAAAAAAAAATGTGCTCATTAAATTAGGGCCTTTAGAATCCAAGATTTTGTTGAGAAAGAAGTCCAGAACTAGAAAGAACTTTATTCCCAAGCCCAAGATAATTAAAGGCTCTGATCTCCTCCTTTGTGTACCTTAAAGAAATAAGACAATGAAGGAATCTCCTAGACACCTTTTGGCCAGACTAGGAGATCAGTTGAAGGAGACGTGGGAAAAAGCGTGTAGCTGTAGGCTGTCTGCCACTCATTCTTTCATCAGTGTATCAGACAATGTACCAGGAAGATCTCAGGGCTTAAACAAAAGCTCTAGAGACCTCTTATAAACTAACTGCATCATGCTTGGTCTCCCAATACTAGGTGACCAAAATGAGGAACAGTGGCATTGCTAAGCCCAGTGTCTTCCCAGGACCCTGCCTTAGCACTAGCTGCTTGGGCATCCATGTCGTGTGCACTTCTTCACAGGGAGAAGAGATGAGTCCAACCTTTTCAAACATTCTTGCATCACAGTGGACAATAAAACTAGCTGAGGTGGGCATGGAGAGGAGAGGAGATGAGAGTGAGGACTCAGAATTAAACAGAAGGGCCTTGAGCCAGCATTTCTCAGCTTTACTAATCCACTTTCTGGCACCTTATATCAGACGGGAAGCCTGCTTCCGCTAATCATTCCCAACTTCCGGGCATCATGTGTCAGCAGCCCCATTCCCATCTAGCAAGTGTATCACAGGAGTAAGTGCTGCCCAGGGGACAGAGGCAGGGCCAGGCTCAAGGGGTATGATACTGACCAGGGGAGAGCCAGCACCCTCCTACCCATCTCCTGCCACTAAGGCTCCTGTTCAAGTTGGCCTGATCCCTTCTTCCCACTGCTTCCTCCTAGTATTCGTACCCCACACTTAACAACCATCTTATCAAAACCTCAATGTTAAAAAGCTAAAAAGACGCTGCTTTCAGAAAATGTGGATCCACCCCACTCTTCCATGGATGTTCCCTCCCTACCCTGGCTTTGAGTTTTTCTGCTTTCTGGATTCGGTCCCTCGATGCTCTTACACAGAAAGCCTCTGAAAAGCAACCCTATTCTCTCTAGCAGAACCTGGTGCCCCAGAAGATTCAATCTCAGAAGCTTAGTTCCACCTTTTCCACCTGGGCCTAGGAGCCTAGCTGTAGCTGGGCCTCTGTTCCCAATAATTTGGGAGAGTTTGCATAGCTCATCAAAAGCCATGTACAACTTGTCTTTGATGCAGCCTCTCTGTTCTCATAATCTCAGTAAGATTATGCCACATTACATGGGTAAAGGCCTTTATGCTTTCTTCAGCACATACTCCATTTACTCCATGTGGTCATCACACCCACCGTGGCAGGGCATGTGTCATTACTCTCATTTTAGAGATGAGAAAACTGAGGCTCAGAGAAGGTAAGCACCTCACTCTCCCAAGGTCAGGAGGCGGATAAGGGGCAGGGCTAGAATCTGAACTTGAGTCTTCTGTCCTCGTGATCACATTCCACTCCTTCCACTTCACTCTGCCACCCAAGAAAAGTACACAGGCTTACTCCAAAGTTGGCCCACCTACCTGGCTTTCAAGATAATACAGGAAAAGCCACTTGAGAGTTCTGCAGGTACATGAGAAACTGCAGGAGACTATAGGGCTTCTGTGGGAGATACAAGTTTCTAACTGAAAGGTCTGTCCATCGGAACCCCAGAACACCATTCCCAGTGTGAGCACCTTGCTGTGTGTTCAGAGCCAGCCCGGCAAGGGCCCCACCCCAACATGTACCTATGGGCTGCAAAGAAAGAGGAATTGTCAGGGTTGGCTTCACGGACTCTCCTTAGAAAAGCTCAGAACTATAAAGCATCTTCAGAGGAGACTCTCCTCAGAAAAAAATAAAAAAGAAATAACTTTTTAGATGTGTTTACTTTGAAGGGACAAGGTTTAATTACTTAGAAAATTATCAGAACAGCCCTTTGCCCAAATGTTAACATACATGTGTAACAAGGGATTTTTTGTAAACCAAATTTCCTCTTTTATGTTAGGGGACCTCATGAAATGGAACACCTACCTTCTTCAAAAGATACTTAGATGCCATAAAAATGTTCATGTGCTTTGACTCAATAACTCTCTTCTGGGAAACTAGCCTAAAAAAATACCCTGAAATATGGAAAAAGCCATATGCAAGAAAGTACTCAGCAAAGAGCTGCTTAGTGAAAACCTGGAATCAACTCATATATTCAGAAAGAGGAAAGAGAGTAGTTAAGTGTAAACCTTGAAGAAGTTTTCTGTAGCCATTAAAAGTGATGGATACAAAATTTATGAAGGATCATACAAAATGCTCATGATAAAATATTAGGTGAAAAAGTCTGCAAAAATGTTTAAACACACAAGTTCTAAAAACAGCATGGAAACATAAAAATACAGTTGTCACTATGTCCAAGTGGTAGACCTCTTGGATTTTTACCTTGTTTTCAAATTTCTCTCATGTTAATATATCTCTGTTTTTAAAAATAAGTTTAAATCCTTGCTAAAATAGCCAAAGATATTACTAGCGCTTTAAGCAAGAAGATGGATCATTAATAGAGATTAGAATAAGTTAAGATGAAAAATATTGTAAGTATCTTTAAAATATGTTCATGTTTGATGAATAAATATGGAAGATATACCGAAAAAAGCAAATGTAAAAGGATAAAAAAAAAAAGCCCTCCAAATTCTGTTCCTGCAGATTTAAGGGTTCTCTTATTTCCATCTTTCCTGGTTGCCTTGGATATGTATACAAGTGCTTTCTTGTCACAGAGCTTTGAAGTGATGCTTAGTATCTCTGCATTTTTAAATTTTGTTTGCAGCGCTCGGTATGTCATGAGTGCGTCATTTCTCACTTCCCCACCCAGGAAACTCAGAGTCATAGGAGAACTGGAAGGACTCATTATGGCCATGCAGATAGATGTCCCTTTGTCAGGAGAATGTGTCATGGAGACGTAAATGAGAAGGTGGATGTGCAGGGTCCCAGGCATGTGAATGAGAGTGGAAGCCCTACCACAGAGCAAAACAAAGACAATTTTTTACAGATCCACAATGAACTGAAAGGAAAAGTCAACCATGCAAATTCAAATACCTAGGACAATACAAATTGGAAAAGTAAATCAAAAGTACATAGTTCTCAACAGATTGGGAAGGGGGAGAAGAAAACAAAAATGAGATATTCCAGTTATCTGTTATTGTATAGCAAAGTATCCCAAAATTTAGTGGCTCAAAACAACCACCACTGAGTATACATTGTGAATTAAGCAACAGGAAACTAGCAGAGCTCTGTCAAAGAGCTATTCTCTGGCTCTTCCGAGCACCCAACGATACTCAGTGACACTCATCTGGCAAATAGGTTGAGAGACTCCAAGGCTTCATTCACATGCCTGGTGCCTAGGTGGACTAGAGGTTGGGACTGGTGGCTTCTATCCCACAATGAGTCTCACTAACGTGCAGCCTCCTCCGGGGGCCAGACGTCTTCCATGGCAGCTAGCACCTCATGCACTGGGACAGAAGCTGCAGGCTTCTTACAATTTAGTTCAGAAGTCTCAAAATATCACTTGCACCTCATACCACACTAGCCATGCAGACTGAGTGCAAGGGAACTGGAATCACACTCCACTTCTCAGTGAGGAATGTACCAAGAAGTCATGGTCATCTTGGCTCTTCAACCACATCATTTACATACATTAAACAGTGGGGGGTGAACTGTACTGAGGAGTAATGTGGACCTGTGATGGCCCAGTGCAGACGAAGGCATGGAGATGGAGTTCATTACACTGCTGGTGAAGGTGCCAAAAGTGCGCCAGTTTGAGAAGTCACCTTATTGATAAATACAGAACACATAAATTTGTTCCCCTAGTTGGATCCCACAAGCTGTCTGGGGTTCCATTCTACAGAAGGAATTATCTCCAGACGTGAAAGATACACTGTATCTATCTCATTGACAAACTAGACAACACCAGAAAGTTAACAGACAGTGGTCAAGATTCAATGTCACTTAGGAAGAATAACTAGTGATTTAGAATATTAACAAGGGCAGCTCTATAGAAACATGGAAATATTTAAGTGCGGTGTTAAAGAAATCCAGAGTTTTATGTGTATATAGTAACCTTGAATTAGAAGGGATGCACAGGAATCAAAGCAGTTTTTTCAGGCTAATGGTATTAAAACTGTCTTAGTCCATACAGCAGCACAGAGTGGTAAACTCTAAAGAGTTTATTTTGGCTCGTGGTTCTGGTCCAAGGTCAAGGGGCCACATCTGGAGAGGGCTTTCTTGCTGGCAGAAAGCCAAGCTGTGGCAGGGTGTCACGTGGCTAGAAATAGAGAGTGCTTCGGAGATGCTGCCAAATTGCCTGTTTCCGCAGACTTGGCCTCAAGATAATCCACTTCCCCACTGACCTGTCAATCATTTCATACAGCTCCACCTAGCCCAATGTCTTAGTATCTCATAACAGGGATTAAATTTCAACACGAGTTTTAGAGGAGACAAACCATATTCAAGCCACAGCAAGGTCATCATTTTTTCCTTGAGGTCCTTTCTTTACAAGGCAAAGGACAGAGAAATGTGCTAAACAATACTTTTGGGGTATGCAAACAGCAAAATGTAGACTGTGGGACATTGATCCTACAGGTGAAATGACCAGTTTCTTCAACTAATAAGTTGCAAGAAAAAAAAAAAAGAAAGAGAAGCTAAATTGAAATAAACGTAACAGATATATCAACCAATTGGAAGATATGGATATTGTTTCAATCCTAGTCCAACAAGTGGATTCTAATGGACAAATTTGAAGGACATAAAAGGATTTTGGTTCATATTATTTATCTTGTTATAGTGGTTAATTCTTCAAATCTTTGTCCTGTAGAAGTAAATATAGAAATGCTGGCATAAGAGGTGATGTGATTTCTAGGATTTTCTCCTAAGACATATGGAGGGTAGGAGCAGCGGATAGCATAAGAATGAAATAAGTGAAAGGAGTTGGCTGTTGGGACTGGGGTGGTGGTACTGTACTGTTCTCTCCTGCATTTCTTCTCAAGTTTCCATAATAGAAGGTTGTTTGTTTGTTTTTTAAGTGTTTTTCATGAATACACTGTTCTCTTCTCTTCTCTGCAAGCTTCCATAATAAAAGGTTGTTTGTTTTTCTTTTTTGTGTCTTTTATGAATATACAATGAAGGGAGAAGCCAAGCTGTTCCTTGAAGGGATGGCTCACGTGCTGTGGAAAGGGTAGATAAGAGCAGAGAACAGTGAAGACTTGAGCAGTAAGGTCTTAGGAACCTTAAGAGACTTTTCAAAAAATATTTATTTTCTTATCAGTATATGTCCGTAGTACTTGCAGTTTATAGTCATCTTGGCGAGTGATTACATGTGCATAACGTACAACTTGCTTCCTTTTTAAATCCCCTTCTCCTTCCCTCCCCATTTCCTACTTAGAGCCTCAGTGTCCTCAGCCATTCGCTGAGACAAAGGCCACACCTTTCCACATCAGCTCAAGGCTTCCTGAGCACCCAGAAAGCTGCTGTATTAGACACTTGCTGTAGATGAGATGGCTTCAGGTTCTCACACATTGAGCAGGGACAGCACTAAACCATGAGCGCTACCATGTCGTGTAAGTTCTTGAAATGGGACAAAGTCCAAACCCTTCCAGGTCTGTGAGTGGATACACAGGCACCTCACTGCTGGTGACTAAGAGGCTGTAGAAAGGAGGCCCATTGCCAGAGTCCTGGAGAGACCCCCCCCACACAGGGCTTTTGTTACCCACCAGCCACTGGCCTGCCCTGGGAGTGAGCACAGGAGAGCTGTCCTGTCTCTTTCTGGCCTTCAGTTGAAGAAGTGAGAACCTTAGGTCTGGGAAAGTCACAATCTGCTATCAAGGCCAGGCACAGTGTCCAGGGCAGGGCAGATGGGAGCCACCTTCAAGACCCATATGAAGCAGAGAGAAAGGCTGGGCCTCCTGGAGGCTCCACCTGCTGGGATCACAGCTCTCCAGGACAAGAGAAAGTCAGAACTATAGCCAACCACTGTCTCCACTCCTGTTGTCACACGTCAGCAGCCGAACATGCCACATACAGGAAAGAGGACAGCCGGGAGGTTGATGGGCACCTCCCGGTTTGCAAGGCATGGAGGACTTCCTGGGCCACAGACTGGCAAGCCAGAAGGATTGATCTCTCTAGCTGCTTTTGCTGTGAGAAAAGAACCTCAAATCTGAGATCCGAGCAGCAGCTCCAATTTCAGTAGCTTCACATCGAATATAACAGTTGTGACTTTCACAATCTCTTAGGGCAACACGGAAACAGAGACCAAAGCTTCCACTTTCTCCCGCCCTTCACAATAGTCACCACCGGCTGAAACAGCAGGGTCACTCAGTACTTCACTGCCCTGGTACAGTGGGCCTCACCTATGGGGCTCCCTTGATGTCCCCTCCAGGAATGTAGCACAAATGACCCTTTCCTTCACGCAGAAGATGTTCTTCCTCCGGAGAACAGGCAGCTCCGGGAAGCTCAAGCTTCAAAAGCAGTTAAGGCCAGCAGGGTGCATGCAGCATTTCCTCCCCGCAGACACTGGAGCAAGCTGGGCTGCAGAACCCAGGGCAGAATGCAGGGAGATGTGGCTAAAGATGGCATGGGAGAGAGCGAGGTGCTGCTCAAAGGCATCTGGGAGAGGACTAAGCTGTCTGGAAAGGCAGAGGCTCTCCTCTTCCCAAGGAGGGAGGGAAAGAAACCACACTCTAAATTCCCCCTGCTTCACCTGCATCCCTGATAGCTGAGCATCCTTAGATAAGTGCTGTACAGTGCCAGTGCCTGTGTTACAAGACAGTGAACCTCACAGAACTTCCAGAAACATTTAACGAGTAAGACCTCCCTTCCCATTAAAACCTAAGCCCCAAGCAGCCACTGTGTCTGTATTCTGAAGAAGGCTCTGGCCTAGGAGAGAATACTGGGTCACACGCCATCGTTATGGGTGAGGAAAGGCCAGAGGAAGGCAGTGGGATTCACCAAGGATTCACTCTCTCTGCACCAGAGATGCTTGGCCCTGGCTTGTCCCGGAGTCGCCTCAAGTCCACTCCTATCCCTGAGATCCTGCTGGCCTTGCTCTAGGGTGCAGAGTGGACAGAGAGACAGGTTGAAGCCTCCCTAGTGACTCCGAAGTACACCCAGGGTGGAGAATTTCTGCCACAGGGCCTTTGTGATATACCAATAACGACAACCAAATAAATAACATCTGCTTTTCCCTAATGGCACTTTTAGGCAAAGTACAGCTGCATGGAGATTTTTAAAGACCAAAGAGCTGCAAGATTAAAGAAAATATTAACCCCTCTGATACTAAGGTCAACTGTGGAATGTTGTCACATACTTAAAAACTTGAGGACTGCATTGAGCCTGATTAACTCTGCTCTTTGTTATAGCATGCTAAGTAGCTCTGTGTTGGCTTTTCCTCCTGCTCTGTTATTTTGCAATGATCTATTTTCCAGAGACTTTAAACTCTGATGTTCCCTGTGCCTCTAATACAGATGTCTGAATAAATTAGAAAACTCTTGAAATATATTGAAATATGTTTAGGAAAATAGTGCCACTTTGAACTCCAAGGATTAGAGGGCTGGTAGAAAGACATCTTTCAGAATAAATGTCAGGCATTCTTTTCAGATGAGTAAAGTCCCCACAGCAGTTCCCACCACTGGTCAGTCCACCCCCCCCCCCCCCCCCCCCCCCCCCCCCCCCCCCCCCCCCCCCCCCCCCCCCCCCCCCGCTGCATTCAAATCACAGCTGCTCGCTGACTCTGGAATAGGGCTGAGGCTCCAACGCACAGGGTGACATTGGTCCAGTCCTGGGAAGCTGATGCTTTCATTCTTTTCACAAGAGAGAACTTTGGCAGTGTCTTCTGAGACTTCTCTTCTACTCTTGAAATCATCCTGCTGCTGAGATCTGATGCCCAAGGGTTGCCGAGGAGGAAATAAGACATAGTGCAATGGCTTTCAAAGTATGTTTCCTGAATCAGCAGTATTAGTGTCCCCTGAAAACCGCTAAAGATGCAAACTCACCTGCCCACAAGACAGACCTACAGAGGCAGTGATTTAGAGGGGGAACCTGATCTTCTGGGTGATGCTGCGGAACACTGACGAGATTAGCCAGCTTTTTGTTGCTGGGGCAGCATATCTGATAGCTGAGAAGGAAGTGGTTCATTTGGCTCATGGTGTCAGAGACTTCAGTCCATGACTGCCTTGCTCCAAGGCAGGAGCATCACAGCAGGAGAGTGTAGGAGAGGAAAGCTGCCCCGCTCACAGATCTGGCTGCAGAACACAGGGGAAAGGCCAGAGAAAGTGGCCAGGGACCAGATCTAGTCCCCAAGACCACACCCTTGTGATCTACCCAAACTCATCCAGAAGCATGCTTTACTAATTGCCTAAGATGCCACCAAGCTAACTGAGTCAACAGTCAAGAATACTATCACCCAGGGCCGGGGAGTTAGCTCAGTGGTTCCGGCGCCTGTCTTGCAAGGGCAAGGGCCCGGGTTCGATTCCCCATTAACCACATAACAATACTGGGCGTGGAGACCCACACCCAGCAGCAACCAGTACCACATACCACAGTGCCGGGCGTGGTGGCTCACACCTGTAATCCCAGCACTCGGGAGGCAGAGGCAGGAGGATTGTGATGTGAGTTTGAGGCTGAGCTCAGGGCCAGCCTAAACCAC
Organism: Petromus typicus; assembly: GCA_004026965.1. Taxonomy (NCBI): domain Eukaryota; kingdom Metazoa; phylum Chordata; class Mammalia; order Rodentia; family Petromuridae; genus Petromus; species Petromus typicus. The sequence goes on from PVIR01034031.1 coordinate 17,244, forward strand.
AAAAGCGAGACCCTGTCTCAAAAAACCTAAAAAAAAAAAGAATACTATCACCCAGACCAAGCCTGAGCAGATGTTGCCTCAAAGGCCACTCCGCCACTTACTACTGGGCCTAGTCACTTCACATCTCCGAGCCCCAGTTTCTTTATTTTAAAGTAAGTGAGAACCTTACACTCTAGGGCTGCTGTGAGGGTGAAGGCAGTGAATGTCGGTCCAGTGTTTGGCATTGC
>PVIR01034032.1:0-17456 GCA_004026965.1 Petromus typicus
ATTTATATTATATTTTATATATACTTTTATGTATAATGTATCATGTTATATTATCTATTATATATATAATATGGACACCATGCCTTGAGTTCCAAGGGTAGGAACAGAACACCGTCCTGATCGGTCAGGACACTCTACTTCCCTGGCGACACTAACGGAGCCAGGAGAGCGGGTTACAGAGCCAGACCAGTGAACTGGATGGAACTAAAGGCATGGTGTTCATTTATACACACATATTTAAATATTAAATATAATATTCAAAATATTATATCATATAATTATATATTACATATAATATACATTATTTATATTATAAGTGTAATTATAAATGTTATTTTTATAGTTTATAATTTACTGGCTCTTTTCAGGCTACTTTTTACTGTACGTCTGACCTGCTAAGCAAGAAGCTCTAACACAATTTTCAGCTTGTCTTTTCCTCTGTACACATCGAGTGATTTTATTATTTTTTTCTTCAGTTTCTCAGTCTTCTCCTTTGCTTCTAGCCAGTTTCCATAAAGTTTTAGACTTTATTTTTGTCACATATCTACTGTAGTTAATCTTGAGGTTGTCCATATCCTGATCCAAAGGTGTTAGAGACCCCTGTGATTTCTCTTTCAGCCAATCTGAGTTTCATTTTTAAGCTCTTCATGGGCAGAGATCATAGGGTTTGGCAGTAAATTGCTTGTGAGGAGTCAAGGATGATGATAAGCTGCAAATCGACTTTATAACTCCATACTAGTGAGGCATGTTGGGATACTCAATAGTTCCATCTCATCGCATCAGAAAACGCATTAAATATTGATAGGCCAGACTCCCTCACGGGGTGTGAATTCATTCAGTAGCTGAGTGTGCACACTAGGCCGAGTCCTAGGAGGCAACCCTTACCTGTCTTTTCTCTGATTCATTCTGATGGAGAATATGTTCGAGATATTGATACAGCAGTGTGAGGGCTAATGACCTTGGCCTGGGAGGATTTCTTTGACAATTCACAACTGGAAGAAAGGCATCAACGTGTTAGAGGAGGCCAGCCACTCTGCAAAAAAATGAAGTGATTTCCTGAAGAAAGAGAAACAGCAGAAGTCAAGTTCATTTGGAGTGTTTCAGCATATGTTCTGAATTTGAAAACATTGGGCAGAAGGAAGGCAAGGAAACAAGATTTTGCTGCATAGCTTAGGAAATGTGTGGGAAAGTGTCTGTAACAGGAGGATTCAATTATAAGTGCTTCCTGTCCTTTTCTTATGGTTGTATCGCTTTCCTCGAGAGTCCAGATGATGGAGCAACGATCCTCAGCAAATACCCTTTGTGGAGGATAATCTACAACTTCCTAGATGCATTCATCAGCATTTTTGTGGTTGCAAGTGACAGAAACACAGTTCCAAGGGGACTTATGCAAAACCAAAGAAAACTATTGGTTTTTGTAATTGAAAGGGCCAGATGGATAGTGTGTGACATCAGGAATTTATCTTCTTCACTCTTTTGGCCTTTCTTTCCTTGAAGTTGGCTAGATTCTCAAATGGACTCTCCCCTAGTGGTAGAAAAAGTGGACTAACCTAGCTAGGATGGCAAATGCAGCCCATAGCACTGCCTTCTCCATGGCTCCAGCGAAGCCCGGCTCAGGCTTACTGGTCTAGCTCTGTAACATGCCCTCTTGGCTCCGTTAGTGTCGCCAGGGAAGTAGAGTATCCTGACTATTCAGGACTGTGTTCTGTTCCTACCCTTGGAACTAAGGGCATGGTGTCCATCCTACTGAAACTACACAGGCTTGAGCTGGGATTTAGCTCAGTGATTCTGGCACCTGCTTGCGAGTCCAAAGTCCCTAGTTTGATCCCTGGTCACCACATACAGTAATGCTGGGCACGGAGACTCACACCCACCAGCAATTAGTACCACATACCACAAGGCCGGGTGTGGTGGCTCACACCTATAATCCCAGCACTGGGAAGGCAAAGACAGGAGAATTTCTGGGAATGTGAGGCTCTCCTGGGCTAAATAGTGAGGTCAGGACCAGCCTGAGGTACAAAGTGAGACCCTGTCTAAAAAAAAAAGAAAGAAAGAAAGAAACTACACAGGCTGCCATGGCGGACTACAGGTCCTCCAGGGACAGGCTTGAGATGTCACCCTCAGGGAGAATAGGAATGGTGGGTGCTGGCAGTGAGAAGCTCTTTCCCCACCAGAAGTTCATTCTTCTGAAGATCCACATAACTGCGCATCTGGAACTAGTTTGCTAACAATACTACACAACACTAAAGTACACAAGATGGCTTTAGCTGGGAAAAGAAGGTCACATCCCTTATTCTTTTCTGCTGCAATTTGTTCTCCAATGACTAACTCTTTAGCCACAAATCTGTGACCAAGGCCTTATTGCCATAGAAACTTCCTGTGAAGGGACAATTAGCATCTGTTGTTATCACTGGAATGTCATCCTTTCATCAGGAGTTGCTAATAATGGTGCTCCTTTGGTTTTCCATGCTTTCCTATGGATCTTCACATTGTAATCATTTCCCTGAGGTCGTGGCCCATATCAGCACACTACCAGGCAGCTAATTAGTGGCTTGTCAGATGTCCACTTGGTTCCCCCAGCTCTTCTTCTTTGATAAGACTGACACAAGCTCCTGAGCTGCACAAATAAAAGCTAGAGAGAGTAATTCTGGGGTGGGGAGTTTAAGAGCATTTTAAGCATTTTGGAGCTCTAACAAGTGAACAGGGAAAAAATAAATCCATATTATATGCAGAGATTATATGTACTGTATGTAAAAGGGGAAGAGTAAAATATTGTAATAGGATCCCCTTGTGCTGTTGAAAACATTTCAGCTTTGCCTATGTAGAAATCACAGCGAGAAATGGCTAGCTGAGGTAACATGTCCTTACTGGTCAAGTAGGGAAGCCTTACAGATGGTCAGCAGTGTCTCTCATAGGCTGGTCTGGTCCCCTGCAATAGAATTGTGTGGGGTATCCTTTTGATTTCACTCATAAAGTGACCTGTTAACTTGAGGAAGAAAAAGGTTGTGTTAAAAGATATTTGAGCAAGTAGAAAGAGGGTTAAGGCTTGAGGGAATACTGAGAGTCCACATAGTTACCAGGAAAGCTCTGTAGTCAAGAAGCAGGAAACACGACTCATGCCAGTTTCTTGGCAAAATGGGTTTGGCATCTATAGAGGTAAGTATGTATCTAGAACTGTCCTCTTACAGGAACTGGGCTTACAGGGATAACTTCTTCAAATAAAGTTGTGTTGATTTAGGGGAAGGAATGAATGATGGGCAGCCACAAGGTAAAAATTTCCCTACTTCGGATATATATTGAAAATATGAATGACAAGCTCAAAACCAATGCTACTGAATTGGAACCTGAGAGTATGAGACCCTGATGTTTCTGGTTCAGCAGACTCCTCATGTAACACTTGTACATACCAAAGGAGAAGAACTGCTAAACATTATAGGAAGGGGTACTGTGTTAGCTTTCCATTATTGTGACAAGTACCTGAAAAAGTCAACTTAAAATGGGAAAATTTTATTTTTGGGTCATAATTTTGAGGTTTATACCTTGTCAGTTGGCCCATTATTTTTGGATGAGGCAGAAAGTTTCAGGGAACTTGTGGTACAGCAAACAAATCCTCTCATGGCTGTCAGGACTAGAAGGAAGACACAGGAGGGGCCAGTTGCAGTATTTCCTTTATTTGCATGCCCCCTTGTGACCAGAAGACTTCCAAGTAGCTCCACCTCTTAAAGAAAGCTTCCAACACCGCCCAGTAGCATCGTGGGAACGGGACTAAGTCTTTGGGGGAACTTGTGTCCATAGCAGATACACATGTGCACATGCTTCTGATAAACTGCAGGAACTCAACTTGAGTGTGTTGGCAGAAAAGGAAAAGAAAGGAAAGGCTAGACGAGGTAGTAATTAGGGTTCTAAATGTAGGTTCCTGCTTTGCTCTAGAATTTTCTCAGGAGCGTGAAGGATCTACACTTCATAGCATTTAAACACTTTTGGAAGTCTGTGAGCAATTCTAACCAATAGTGGGCATATGATGCTGCAATCAATCTATGATATTTCAAAACAAGTTCGTTGGAAGTTATATTTATTCACAAACAGTCACAGCAATCATTTAAAAGGTAAAAATTATATGTACATGGTGGTATGTGTTTTTCACTCTGAGAGACTGAGGCAAGAGGATTGAAAGTTTGAATCTCAGCCCTGCCAACTAGACAATGAAATGAAACCCTATCTATAAATAAAAAATGAAAAAGTGCTATGGATATAAGGTAGTGTAAAGTGCCTGGGTTCAAACTCTAGTGAAAAAAAATTAAACAAAAATTTAAAAAGATGCACTGTCATGGCTAGGGGCTTAGGTTTTGAAATCAAACAGACCTAGGTTCAAATGGAATATTTCCCCCTCCCGCCCCTGCTTCTTTTTTGTTTGTTTGTTTGAGACAGGGTCTCGCTTTGTAGTTCAGGCTCGCCCTGAGCTCAGCCTCAAACTCATATCACAGCAATCCTCCTGCCTCTGCCTCCTGAGTGCTGGGATTATAGGCGTGAGCCACCATGCCAGGCACTGTGGTATGTGGTACTGGTTGCTGCTGGGCGTGAATACACACCCAGTATGGTATGTGGTTACCAGGGATTGAACCCGGGCCCTTGCACTTGCAGGACAGGCGCTGGGACCACTGAGCTAAATCCCTGTCCCCCCCTGCCCCGCTTCTATACCATGCTTTGAACTTAGGACCTTGTTGTGCTTGCCAGGCAAGCATGGCACCACTGAGTTATATCTCCATCCGTCAAATGGAATTTTGGTAGCTTGGTGATCATAAACAAATCACTAAATATTTCTGTGGCTCACTTTTCTCATGTGCAAAACTAGTAATAACAACCGTGTATGGTTGTTGTGACAATTAAAACAAAGTATATGAAATTCATAGTGTAATCCCTGACACTGGTAATTAAATCGTAGCTACTTAAAAGAAATATCTAATATTAGGTATTTGTAGTTTGCTTATTGTGATGTGCAAGGGACCATGTCCACTCTCCAAATCTAGGAAAAGAAAGAAGTCACCCTGTGGCCCTTGAAGTTCTCTTCAGAGCAGGGGCTAGAGAACCTTTCCATTTCTCCCTCTGTCTTCCTTCATGGGGCCATCCAGGGTCCTGGCATGTGGGCCCTGAATATCACTGCTGCCTCCAGGTCCAGTCTGGTAGCACTGACCTCTCCTTTCTGTGCCGTGAGGGAGGGAGCCCCAAGGTGACACACCCCTCAGAAAGTTGTAATCTTTTCTGGAAACATTAACCAAGGACTGTATCCAACCAAAGCTGACTAGTGGAGCAAAGAACTTAGTGAAGGCATGTCAGCTCTCAGACACTTGCAAGACATCCTTCTGCCAGTGCAGTTTGAGGAATTTCCTGGTCAGTTTTGATAAGGATCATTAAGAGTTAAAAATTATAACAAAATGAAAATTGGAACTAACTATTAGAGAGGACACAAAGCATGTACAGTTCACGGGCGCTGTTGGTGGGGACGTAAAATTATTCAATGTTGGAAAATGGTGTGGCAGTTTTTTTCAAAGAATAAGCATCCACCTACCACAGTATCCAGCTAATCCATCTTTAGATCTTTAGTCAAGAGATCTGAAACTATATACCTGCACAGTCACTCAGAGCACGGCCTTATTTCTAATACCTAAAACCTACAAACTAGCTGAATCCCATTTATAGATGAATGGCTAACCAAGCTGCATTGTTTCCATGCAGTGGAGGATATTCTGCAGTAAAAAGGAAGGAGCATACACTGTGAATGGATCTCAAGATAATTATATAACGTAAGAGATGCCAGCCAAGAAGAGTATATATAGTATGATTCTGTCTAAATAAAACTATCAAAAGTGCAAATCTAGAGAGACAGCATACAGACTGCCTAGGAATGAATGCATGCAAAAGAATGAAAAAGCATAAAATGTGGGGAACAGTGGGAAGATTATCTTTATTGTGATGATCAAATTGTACAATTCAAATATATACAAGCAGCATACTGTACTTCATCTATACCTCACTAAAGTGGTTCTTTTAGGTAAAAGGAATGCTGGATTGACAGTCAGAAGAGTAAGGCTCAGTCCCAGCTGCTCTGAAAAGTGAGCTGTGAAGGCTGTCCTTTCAGGGATCGCTTCTACAGTTTGTGAAAAAGCAAGTTGTGCCCTTGCACAAGTCCTTTATTTCTGAGTGCCTTTATTCTTTCATTTTAAAATTGAAAATGATAGATTAGTTTATGTCTAAGGTCCCACCTATTTGAAAAACTTTGATTGCATGATGGTTTTTCAGCCAATAGGTAAATGTGTCAAGGAATCAGTTTCTTCAATTGATCTTCCAACACTGTGGTAATTCTTTCCCTCTGTTTAATTGATTACTGAATTCTCTGATTTCAAACACAATAGACCAATAGAATGAACTTTTTTCCAGCTTTGAAAAGAGATCAATATAAGCCTCAGGTCTTCATATTAAGTCTGTTATCAGTATCTGCAGATTCATAAGTATCTCTCAGATGAAGGATGTAGGTTAACAATGCTTCTGGAAGGTGATACAAAAGAAACATGTGCTCACTTTCCCAGCACAGAAATACAGCCTGTGCAGTAACTGGATGAACTCAGACCATCTGCACTATAACCTTCCTGGTATCTTTTGTGGAACTAAGACCTTTCCACCAAAACAGAGCACTTTGTCCCCATTCTCATAGACCCAGTGTGATCTTGGGAGTGTATAACTCCTTCGTGTTCTTTATTTTTCAAATGGACATAGTAACAGCTACTGTGAGGAGTAGACAGAAGAGATATTCCATATAAAGTATTTAGAATAGTCCCTGACACGGTTTATAACCTCAGTAAATGCTAATTGCAATTGTCCTGGTTAATAGCTTTGCTGGGAAATACAGTTATTTAAACATATACGTTGTCTTTTTGAGGGAGGGGTGACTGCTTGGGGTTATCTTTGTCTCCCCCTGGGTTGTACACAGTAGGTTTTCAGTGAATATTTTTTTGAAGAAGGGTACAAATGGTGACTAATAGCAAATGTGGGGACTCAGGATGTTAATTTCTTCCTTGGACACACAGGCTCTGTAAAAAATCTTGCTGACTGCAAAGGAAATGTCACCAACTGTCAGCGATATGGTAACACATTGCTCAGACATATGTGCCAGGGAAGCCAGAAACTTGTTATTGTATGTGTGACAAATCCACAACCAACACAGTGAAGAAACTACTCCTGGATTCTCCACCGGACTCCAACAGCACATTTATGTACACCTTATTCTCTGGTGGGTTTAGAGGGAGCATTTATCACTGTGCTTTTGGGGGGCAAAGTCATGGGATATCATCAGAATCCACCTGGGCACTACCCCTTCTCCTGAGCGTGCTCTCTTGTCCAGGACTTTTTCTTCCTCCAGGAATAAGCCATTCACTGTGAAGCGTCTGAGAAAGAGAGAGAGAGGGAAAGGGAGAAGGCGGGAGAGAGGGAAGGAAGGAGAGAGGGAGAGACAGACAGAAAGGCAGATAGACAAGCAGACTTGAAGATTCAGTGCAAAGGCTTCTGGTCCCAAGATTTTAAATATGTGCTTTCTAGAACCACATTAACCTCTGGCTATGAAATGGGGTGCAAAGATGGGATATTTTTCCTAACGGAAGCTGAGTCAGGTCCAAGGCCATTTTTGGGATTATGCAGGGAAAACTGTTACCTGCCAGTAACCAGTCTTGCTGCTACCATGTCTAGTTTGGGGGGTGGCTGGCAAAGTGTGTGTGTGTGTGTGTGTGTGTGTGTGTGTGTGTGTGTGTGTGTGTGTGTGTTTGTGGTACTGGGGATTGAAGTCGGGCCCGGTGCTTCCAAGGTGGGCATGTACCATTTGAGCTAAATCCTGGGCTGCACCATCTCTAGCTTGACTAAGAGTTGTAGGTGCCCTGGAAACTGGCCGATTCTTCCTCTAACTACCCCATTGCTTGTAGGTGGCCTTCGAGTTCCTCCCCAGGAGACTCTTCAGGTCTTCCAAATAAAACATTGGGAAGCATGGATTCTTTGGGGTTGGCAATGGCAATAAGCCCTGATCAAAGTGGGATGGCACAGAACTGCTAGAATATACCTCACGCCCCTTCGTTGTCACTAGTGAGGACAGCGATATAGTCAGACTTCATGGGTCTAACTCTTTTCTACCATTTTCTCATTGTTGACCTTGTTTCTCAGCCTGTCTTCCCCCTCCCCCCCCAGTACTAGGGCTTGAGTCCAAGACTTTCACACTGAGCTACATCACAGTTGCGAGATTGGAATCTGACAAATTCACTGAGTTGCGCAGGTGGTCTTCCTGCCTCAGCCTTCTAAAGTGCTGGGACTAGAGGTTTTCGCCACCACACCAGGCTCTCAACCTTATGACAGTGACAGTTCTCCTAAGCTATCACGTACAGAAATTAACTCTAACTTAAGGAAGAACAATTGTCTTTTTGGAATTATGTCAAGGACTCTGATTTGAGAGCAGGATGGGATATCAGGAAGAAGGAAGCCCCAGGTGGTCTCCTGGTCAAAGAGTTCTCTCTCTTTTTTTTTTTAGGTTTTTTGAAACAGGGTCTCGCTTTGTGGTTCAGGCTGGCCCTGAGCTCAGCCTTGAACTCACATCACAATCCTCCTGCCTCTGCCTCCCAAGTGCTGGGATGACAGGCATGAGCCACCACGCCCGGCACTGTGGTATGTGGTACTGGTTGCTGCTGGGTGTGGGTCTCCACACCCAGTATTGTTATGTGGTTACCGGGGAATCGAACCTGGGCCCTTGCGCTTGCAAGACAGGCGCTGGAACCACTGAGCTAACTCCCCGGCCCTCAAAGAGTTCTCTTTAAATGTAACCCCCATATGGAACAGAACCAATTTCATTTTCACTGACATCTGGAGTCCAGGGAGAGGCACTTCCAAGGCTTCACCAGTTACATCCTGGCATTTGAGTGGAGTCTTCGTTTAGAGTATCATGCGGGAGAAAGAATTTGTCAGGAAAGATAGTGACTGTTAAGAACGTTGATTCTGGGGGGTGTGCAATCAAGGAATTGCCTCATGTGTAACTTAAGGATCCAAATGACATAATGCATGTTAAGCTCTAGTAGTATGTTGTCTGCCACGAGGGTAGCTGCTCAGTAAGGGTGGGCTCTGTGAGGCCGGGTATAGCGCCACTGCCAGTCACCTACTGGCCAGTCCAAAGAGCTGCTGATGAATGGCTGAGTAAGCATCAGTCACTAGGCCTGTGCTCCGTGTGGGGGTGTATGTGCGAGACTGGGGAGTGAACTCGGGGTACGGAGTCACATCCTCAGCCCTCTTTTTTTTTTTTCATTTTGAGGTAGAGTCTTACAAAGTTGCTAAGTTGCCCAGGTTGGGATTGAATTTCGGATCCTTTCGTGTCAGCCTTCCAGAGTGCCAGGAGTGCAGGAGTGTGCCATGAGTAGTAAGAAAAGTTGCTTGTACTAATCAGTAATCATTATTTCATTCCCGCAGCAGATATTTGCTGAGCGCCCACCCTATGCCTAGGACAGAGTGAAAAGCCAGGAAGTCACATGATAAATGTGTGGAACTAACCATTTGGGGATGGAAGTTGACATGTGCAGAGTACGAATACATTTATGGGAAATCACCTGTGATGAGTATTTTGAAGAGATCCGTGTTGTTGATTAAAAAAAAGACCTTGTGCCGCAATCAGGACAGTGTCCTCCCATTAATTGATGCCTGGGTAAGACCGAAGAAGGAGCTGACACTGATGGGGAAAAGAGAGGGGTGAAAGCTCGCAGGAGCCTGCGCTGCACTTCGACGGGCTTTACGTCTGAGGTCAGAGGAGCAGGGAGGAGATGACAGGCAGTGCGACTCGGGCAGGCTGGGCGGCGAGGGGGGCTGCAGAACTGGGTTGGATGTCTAATCATTCCGGTCTCCTAGGTCACGTTGAAGAGTTTGGTCAGGGTGAATTTTAATCAGAGACATGATTCTGCACAACTTGCATTTAAAAGACAGTTACAGCTATGGTTTGGCAAAAGGATAGAAGAGGGGTGGAGAGAGACCAACACTCAGCATAGTGATTGTGACTCTGGAGTGTGTGGAAATTTGTCCCAGGTGGTGTGCGTAGCAGATGACAACTGTGGTGAGAAACATTCCACCAGGCGTGTTGTCTCCCAACATTTGATAACTGACAACTCAAATAGGAGGCTTCATCAGCAATTAGGATTCGCTATCATCCCTCAGCTAGATCACAGTGACTTCCAGAAAAAAAGAGACCGGAGAGGAGACCCAGAAAAACGACGCGCTTGTTATTCCAGCCCCAGTCAGATTTTATCCTTCCTGTGGTCATGAAAAGAAAGGCAAACATGGAGACAAAGCAGTTGTAACCTTTCTGCCAAGCTCCTGGTTTTGTTTGCTCTCTGCTCATTCCTCCCTGCGCTGGAGGCACTCTCTTCCCTTCCTCTCGGTACTGGTGGATCCGAGATGAGTCAAAATCGCTTCCCTCTTACATCCCCCAGGAGGGGATCACAATGTAAATGGCAGCCTGATGTTCTTTAGTGAGTTCTGTGATAGATACGAGGAAAAATTGCGGGTGAGTTTCAGCAAAGGATGGAAGAGGTGAGGGAGGCTTTTGCTGAGGGAGTAACTTTTGTTTCAGTTATAACAGCTTGTCTGGTATCGGACAAAAATGAAACCTGTTATATTAATTGAACACTATTTTAGGCGAGGTGCCAAGCACATAAGGTGAATTTGTGGGAAATACATACTCTCTGTGCTTGGGATATGTGCTGGAAATATTCTGCATTTACGTTGGTAGGAATGGAATGTTCTAACCATGTGCTTGTTCAGCAGAGTAGCCACTAGCCACATATGGCAATTTACTTTTACAATTACATTCATTAAAATCAAATAAAATTTCAAAAAATCACTTCTTCAACAACCAGCCCTAGGCACATTTTATGGACTGGTAGTCATGTATGGCTAGTGGATGCCGTATTGATACCACAGCTGTAGAGCGTCCCATCATCACGGAAGGAGCCATGCTCTGTGTGGACATCGCGGTCTCCGCCCTGCAGTCTCCTCTCAGCTAGCTGCGACTCTCAGCCTAAGGCCACCTCGTCTCCTCGTCCCTGCCTGTGGAAGCGTCAGGAGTCTTCTGGGCTGTCTCCTTGCTCACACACTCCATGTTTCCTTTTCCTTCCCTGTTGCACATTTGTCTGAGAGTCTGAAAAGTGGTCACCTTCCATAATTACAAATGGAAAGTGGGTCCCAAATCCCCTCTTGATGTTCCTCAGCCTCACCCAGGTCCTTGACCCTGGAGGCAAGTCAGTCCTCTTGGGCTTGAGCTCCTCTGCTGTGCACCACCTTCCCCTAGTGGTCCCCTACCATGCACACACCTTCGCCTCTTCCTGTCCTGACAGGTGTGAGGTCTCCTACCATATCCTACCTTCCAAGTCCCCCTGGCTTTTGGTGGAAAAGAAAAATGTACGTTCAGATCTTAATGCTTTACTTTTGATGTGTCAGGTGGCAGTTTTAGAATTGAGCTCAATTTTCTTGCTCAATTCAGTCTGCTTCCCTCCCGAGATCAGTGTTTTGCTGGTGTGTCTTTGTCCTAAGGAGATGGTGATTAATGGAAAAACCAACGGAAGGAGTTGGAGGATGTGAGAATCTTAAATGGCAAAGAATAGAGAAACAGATTGTTAGCTACCGCAGGATGTGTCAGCACATGCGCTTAGAGGGCTGGCTCCTCAGATCTCTGATTCTTCACAGGGACTTCAGCGATGAGCCTTAGTTCTGTGCTGAATGAGGCACCTGAAGCTCCTTTGCCACTCTTTTTATATCTCTGCCCAACTCATCCCTAGACCGGCCCACCTGTGTGCCATACACGTTGGTGTAAATATAGTCCCTCTCTTTTAGCGTTTACTGCAACCCTAAATGAAGCCAAGGTCAGTTCCTAGAACTCGCCATCTGTTGGCCACTCATGTCCACTCTGTCGCATGAGACTCTAAACCTGAATTTCATGGCTTCGCTTCAGCAATATTTTTTGTTGTTTTATTGCAGAGGGTTTTTTTTTTAACCTTTTTTTTTAGGATTTTTGAGACAGGGTCTCACTTTGTGGTTCAGGCTGGCCCTGAGCTCAGCCTCAAACTCCCATCACAGCAATCCTTCTGCCTCTGCCTCCCGAGTGCTGGGATGTCAGGTGTGAGCCACCACGCCCGGCACTGTGGTATGTGGTACTGGTTGCTGCTGGGTGTGGGTCTCCACACCCAGTATTGTTATGTGGTTACCGGGGAATCGAACCCAGGTCCTTGCTCTTCTTGCAAAACAGGCATAGGAACCACTGAGCTAAATCCCCGGTCCTGCCCTTGATGATTTTTAAAGAAGAGTTACCTTCCAGAATGGACAGGGCAATATTGGATCTATGTTTCAGAAAGGTTGGTGGAGGGACACAGGTTTGGTGACAGCAAGGTCCCTTGGAGTTATTGTGGACGTCTGGGCTGGGTGACAGTACACTGGTTGGGGCTGAGGTGATTGGCTACACGAAGGCCTGTGGCAGGATCTTCAGCCAGGCCGGTTGTTTGCAGAGCCCCGTACCATCAAGGAGAGTAACAGAAAGATGCCTTCTATTACTGGCCATCGTAGGTGGGCCTCACTGCAAACCTTTAAAATGTGCTATAGTCTGCTTCTTGAAGATGCTTTCTGCAATACTACATCATCATTAACAATGCCTAGACATCCTGCCTTTGCTAGCTTGAAGTTACTCTTTGGCAAAGTCATTCTGAAAGTTTCCAGGGAGAAGTGATGGACTGTTAGTGTGCTTAGCACTGGGATCCTCTTCTGTTTTATAATCCACCTCCCTTAGCAGAAGACTTGGCTCCTCAGTGTTTTCAAATGTAACTCCATTTTGCTGCTTGGACATTTTGTGTATGTTGCATTTTGCTGGAGGAGAAATGGCAAAGTTTGCTGCTAAAATGAATTTAGAACTTGAACTGCATGTGGAGCAGTAATCTGTGTGGAGGAGAGAGAGCAGCGAGAAACCATTACTGGAAACAGCAGTGGTCTCTGCCCAGTTCTGAGCTGAAACTTGTGCATGCTTTTGTTTCCGCGTAGAGCTGGTAACCTGATACGAGGAGCCACGTGTGGGTCATCAGGGGACGACTCCCCAGGGAGACCGACCACACTCCACCTTTACAGGTGTGGCTGCTGTGCTCTGCTGTCTCTCTCTCCAACCCGGAATCTTTTTATTCTCCCTTCAGTAATTACACAAATGAGTTTTTCTGATGAAATTGCTCTTAAATTATCTTGAAGGATGTTCTTATCCAGATTGTAATGTTAAATTTCTTCCTAAAAATCAATGAAGTCCATGAAAAATTTCAGCACACTGACAAAAACCTCTAGCATTTTCCTCCAGAGTTTGATGTTTACAGAATCCACTTGTTTTTTACTGTACAAAACAAATCTCTTAGGTTTTGCTTATGCTGTTCTGATGTGCCACTTTTGATTTTTTATTTAAGCTCAAACTAGCAACTGATATCCTGCTGCCACCACTGTACAGTGCCTCTGATTCAATTGCAGACAGTCCTTCTCAATATAAAAGTCATGTCTACAATCCACTGGCAGGCCGCTCAAAGTGGTCTTTTGATATTTTGGAGTTGTTTGTCGTCTGGTTCCAGCCGCTGGCTTCATAGGACACAGCTTTCATGACGACTGTAATTGTGAAGTCCGCTTCCTCATACGCTCGGCCACCGCGTGGGCACCTTGGTTTTTCCAAATTAACTGGCTTTTTTCCTGAGTTCTCACGCCCTTCAACGTGACACCCTCTGGTGAGAAGTATATTGGAAACAACTAGTAGAATAATGCGCCTCTCAGGGAGAAAATAAGACTCCTGCCTGTATAAAAGGAGAACAGACGCTATTTTTATTATAGATAGTGAGGAAGATGATGATAGTGGCAACTGTGATGAATGTGTTGCTATTTATAGAAACAGCTAATAATTCTGAGCTAATAATTGAACGCCACGCCTAGATGTGCTTTTTATTCACTAATTACTGAGTTTTCACCCTGACTCGGAGTTATTCTTCCCATTTTACAGATGTAGAAGCCAAGGTAGGTTGTGAGTCAGTGGTGGTCATAAATACAGAGAAGTACAATTCTCCTGGATGTTAACAACGGGGACATCTCTGGTTGCCCTGGAGGACTCATTCATTTATTAGTAAGCTTTTCACAATTAACTGTGTAATGGCTCTGAGCTAAGGGCTAAGTGATCACACTCTCCACGGTCATCCTTGATGTGCCCGGAGTGACTGATGACTGTGTAGATAGTCACAGAACACCTTTGCTGACACCGCACTGAGGATTTGCTATTTTGAAGGCTTCGTGACTGGACAGTCTAAAAGTCCCTTGTAAGATATTAAAACAAGTAGGAGAAATTTTAATCCTTTTTTATTAGTATTTAATCTATTTTTAAAATTAAAATACATGCCAGTTATAATAAAATTCCTTTGATGTATTTAACATAAAAATGGAAAATCTTGAGTCCTATTTATTTAATTTTTATTAAGTCAGGATTGGGTCTTTTGTTTCTAAAAGTATCACAATTTTTAAAGAATGTCGGTGGACTGTTTTGCATGTAAGTATGTCCCTATGAGTTTGTAAGTTTTATGTTGGCTTTGAGTTGTTTTAAGGTGAGTTTATCTCATCCTGAAATACGTTGAGAAGCAAACTCAAATTCAAGCAGGATAAAAGGGTATCCTATTTTGTTCATATAGGTGCTAAACTAACAGAACTCATTCTATGAGATTGTACAATGAAAATATTTAAATTTCTGAAAAAAGGCTATGTTGAAGTTGGCAAATGGCAACCAAGGAAAACTGTCTTTTGATTTTGCTGTCAGGGAGGATACGGCACCTTGGACCTGTTAGTGGCTAACCTTTGTTCATTTGTTGTTGCAAGAAAGAAATGAAGGCATTACATGTGCAACTGTGGATCTCAGCCTTTACTATTGCCCAGGCTTCCTTGTCAATAATGTTATGGAAGTGAAAAGTTGGATAGTCATACAGATTATAAATTGTTGCTCTTAGTTTTTAAAATAAAATGAAATAAAAGAAACCACATTTGTACATATTAATAAAGCAAGATGGATGTGCATTGTAGTGTTGTTTTCAAAGGCTGAAATTCAGAAACATCCCAAATGCCCAATGACGAGGAATTTGTTACAGATGATATAGAATGTGGTCATGAAGTTGACAGTGCACGAAACTGAGGAAAACGTGGGGAAATGCACACAGGCAATTTCCTAACCACATATACAGTGAGATTCTGTGTTCCAGAGCTTTCTCTTTGCATAGAAAATTCATTAAAAACTCCATTCTAAATGTTAGCCATGGCAAAAATTAATGTTAGCCATAGTTTTATCTAGGTAGTAAAATAGTAGATGGTTTTATTTTTTTATTTTCTGTCCCTTGAGACTCGAAAATTGTCCAATAAATATGTATTATGTTGGTAATTTATTAAAATGGTTACAATTATAAAAAAGAGGAGGGAAGACAAAGGAGAAAGAGAGAAGAAAAAGCCAGTTAAAGGCTTAAGACCGATGAGGAATCCAGGTAACATACAGATCCAGTGTGACTTGAAGGGATTAATGCTGGGAATGAAGAGCAGTGTTAGACCTGTGATCTAGCTTTCTCTCCCTGACGCCTTTCTCATAGACCATATTGTTTCAGACAAGATTCGGAGTGACTAGGCAGCTAAGTCCTGTACTTTGCCCTGCACTGTAAATTACTTGACCTAAACATTGCTCTGCTGTGTGGGAATCCAAGCACTTTATATGTAATTTTTTCATTTCAGTTATCACCCTAGCCAGATGCCTCACTAACACGCATCAGTTTTGAAGTCCTATTCACAATTTATAATGTTGGAGAATGACTGAATCCAGTCTGTGTGCCACACCACTCCCTGAGCACTAGTGAAACACAAAATAGACACCAGTTATAATGATGAGAATGATTAAATCACATAGGAATCAAATTATAAGTATTTTATTTTTATTTTTGGTTTTTTGAGACAGGTTCTCACTTTGTAGTTCAGACTGGCACTTAACTCACTATGTAGCGCATGCTAGCCTCCAATTGCAACAGTCCTCCTGCCTCTGCCTCCCAAGTGCTGGGTTTATAGGCATGAGCCACCATGCCCAATCAAATTATAGCTAGTTCTACTTGAACCTTGGAAAAAATTTTCTTACAGATGTGAGAAAATGTGTGCTTTTGACAATAAATTATGTTGAAATTTGAACTCAAAGTTTGCTGTAATAGTACTGTCATATTATTGTGCTAAGATGATTGAAAATTATAATGTGGAAGTGTAATGTTTCTTAGAAAAGCCTAAAATCTGCAGGGGTGGGAAGTCTGTATGGGTGGTACCAGGGCCTGCCACATAATGTGTAGGGCCCAGTAGAACATGGAAAAGCAGGGCTCCTGGTGCAAAAATTGCTAAGAATCTCATGGTTATGCTAACAGGGTTGTACACTGAGTGCAGGGCCTTTTAAGAGTGGGGACCCGGCCGGCTACTCAGGATGCAGGAGTGGGAGTCAGCCTGTGAGGGTATCAGGGTGCTGCTAGTCCTGTGCTGTCACCAGAAGTGCAACTAAGCTGATTACATTTTTCTTCTAAATTTTACATTTCTCTCCCGTAACTCAGGGGGTATGTTTTGTAGGCAAGATTTGTAAATGACAATGATCAAACTGTCTCCAGCATAAGTAGTGGGCTCTGGTAGCATTTTAAGGCTGTTATTGGTCTTGATCTACAGCAGAGACAAACGAACTTTTTCTGAAATAGCCAGACAGTAAATATTTTCAGTTTTGTGAGCTGCATGGCTTGCTTGCTAGTATTTAGCCCTGCTGTTGTGTGGCACAAAAATAGCTACAAACAAGATGTCAAGGAATGCGCATGGCTGCCTTCCAAGAAAGTGTCATTTATGGACAAGGTGTATGGGTTTCGTATGATTTTCAGGTATCAGAGCATGCTCTTCTTTGTTTGATTTTTCCCCACACAGAGACAGGTACAGGCTAGCCTTACTTGTGTGGGTTATTTGATGGCCTGTTCTGCGGGCAGAGCACCACCAGTCCTTAGTGTCTCTGAATGTGTTCTGTTTCTCATGGCTGTTGGTCTCATTCTTGTTTGGTGCAGATGGTCTTCCTTCTTCTACAAGACCATGCGTATGCATGTGGGGCAGGGAGTGCCATCGCCACTACAGAGTGGTTACCACAGGGGCAAAGGGTTCTCTTCTGTCTTCTGGTGTCAGATTGGATCGACTGGATAAAGAGGTGGGATATTCTGATCGGCCAGCTCACAATTCGGTGGCCACCACCCTGTGTACAGTGGCAGGGAGCAGATTCTGTGGACCAGGTGAAGGGTCACTCTTCAGGGGTATGGGACAGGAGGAGAGGGTAGGAAAACAATAGAAGGTGGTTACAGGGA
>PVIR01034033.1:0-17449 GCA_004026965.1 Petromus typicus
CCCAGCAGCAACCAGTACCACATACCACAGTGCCGGGCGTGGTGGCTCACGCCTGTAATCCCAGCACTCGGGAGGCAGAGGCAGGAGGATTGTGATGTGAGTTTGAGGCTGAGCTCAGGGCCAGCCTGAACCACAAAGCGAGACCCTGTCTCAAAAAACCTAAAAAAAAAAAATCTATTGTGCCAGGTGTGGTGGCACAGGCTTGCAATCCCAGAATTCAGGAGGCTGAGACAGAAGGATTGCTGCAAGTTTGAGGCCAGTCTGGGCTACATAGTGAGCTCAAACCCAGCATGAAATGCATAGAGAGAACTTGTCTCAAACCCCCCCCCCCAAAAAAAAACCCCAAATATTGTTTTTGTGTATGGCTTCTGGGCTCTGTTTCTCTGGAAACTCTGTTTCCATGTCCTAAAAGTAGATTATAATGGTTGCACAATTCTAAATGGACAGAAACCATAACTGCTGTGTCCAGGCCCCACAGGTCTTCTGCAGCCTCAGGGCCTGAGGACCCTGGGCCCAGCCTAGGTGCTGGCAGGCAGAGCTGCGGACTGGGCACAGTGCCTGTGGGGCTGGAGGCCAGCTTCTGGCTGGACAGACCCATAAATCTCCTCCTTGGCTTCAGCATCACCTGCCTCTGCCAGGAGCTGGGGTCTGGCTGCCCACAGGGACCAGGTGCCAGAAGCTGGGGTGGGAGCAGCACACTGGTGGCAGCCTCCACACAGCTTTGGAGGTGTGTGCCAAGCAAGAAGGGCCTCAGGGGTGTCGCTGTCCCTGGGCATCACCCTTGATGCATGGCCCACAGCCTGCAGTGGCCACAGATGTATAGGCCCCAGAGGGCCAGTGCCAGGCCTCAGTGAAGTGGGCCCAGTAGCCTGGGGGTGACACAGCAGTACCCTCTTCCCCCTCCCCACACCCATGTGCCAGGCAGGCAGGCCACCAGCTCTGAGCATGGCTTCACAGAGGCTTGCCTGAGGCAGGCTGAGGCCTCCACGCCTGTCTGGGCTCCACATTCTAGATCTGTTTCCCTGCACCAAAGTCACCCCTTCGGTGACTGTGTAGACTCCGCTCAGAGCTGTCTCCTTCTCCCTGGTCCCTGGTCCCCACTCAAGGTCATGTCCCCTCTGTCACAGCCTCCCCTGGAAGCTCCTGTTGGGCCCCTGGGTGCGTCGGGGATGCAGCAGCTCCCCTAATGGAGGGAGGATACCCACGCGCTCACTACCTCCTGAGCCACACTCTCTAGGCCACCCCCACCAGGCCACACCACCAGGCCACATCCACAGCACATAGCTCATCAGCCTGAGGCTGCTGTGGCAAAGCTGCCGAGGGACGAGTGGGGTGGTACCGAGCAAGGCCCAGGCAGGGCTGAGACTGTGGTCCCCTCTGAGGGTGGCCTCGGGGGTCTGAGCCTTCAGAGTAGGGGCTGAACAGAAGCTGCTCCTGCTGCAGATGCCTCATGGTGCTGTGACTGCAGAGAAGCCAGGGGCATCGCTGTCCTGCAAGCTGTGCCCACACCTGTGCCAAAGCTCTCCTGGGCCGGCCAGGTAGGCGGGCATAGTGTGCTGAGATCAAGCGGTGGAGTCGCCCCAAACCCTGTGGCTGCTGCCCTGGCTGAGGTCACTTGGCTAAACCTCGGACCTGTAAGCAGAAGCCCACTCTGGCTCTTGCGTTTTCAGCTTTAATTTTGCTTTCACATCTTTATAAAGACAAGGTTTAGGGATAGGACTTTGGTGGAGAAAGAAAAAGGGTTTCTAACACCCTGAAGGCCCTTCTAGCTTCAAGAGTCTGGTGGGGTGCTCAAGTAGCCATGCCCTCCACTGCCCTGCCCCCTTGTCCTTGCTGGTTTGTATGGCCATGCTGGGAGTAGAAGCCAGGGTCGGGCGCGTGCTGGGCAAGCACTCCCCTATGGAGCTGCTGCGCCCCCACCCTTCCTGTTCCGAAGGTCACACACTCATCTCCTCAGCCACCGTGCGGCACAGGGTTCTAAGCACTCTCCAGCCATGACAGTCTGGGTCCCAAGAGCCCTGTGCCCCGCGCCTGGCTCTTCCTGAACACCTGGATGGTCACTTCTGCACCTCCTTCTGCCTGTCCAGCCACTCTGGGTGCTGACCCGTTCTGAGGTTCTGTCCCTGAGGACTCTCTGTGGGGAGGAGAAACAGGTGTCCTCTGCCCAGAGTGTAGAGGGGCCCTGGGGGGAGGGTGGGACCCATGTCGCCATGGAAGGGCCAGGCAGGGGGCGGTGGCAGAGCTGATACCAGGGCAGTGGTTTGTCCGGGGGACTTTGAGTAGCCTCATTGCCCACATGGGCCTGGTGAGGGCTGTGCTGCCATGAGAGGCCTGCAGTCTGTGTCTGTGATGTAGTCTCAGCTGAGTGGTCCTCCTCCTGCCTTGGCATGTCCTGCCCAGGCCTGCCCTTCTGGCCACTTCCCCACCCTGATGACAATGATGAGCAATCCTCCGTGCACCGTGGATCCCTCCCAGGCCTGGGCCCCTTCCTTCCTTTGGGTTTGCTGTCCCAGGTAATGAAAGGGAGGGCAGAGCCACAGAAGCCAGGTGGGCAGGGCAGGTGCACGGCCAGTGCTGTCATCCTCTGTTCTGGGGAGGGGAGCCAGGGCTGGGCAGGAACCACCTGAAGGCCTTGGAGGTGGCCCTGGTGGTGTGCTGGTGCCATGGGGAGGGGCTGACAGAGTGGAGCAGAGCAGAGGAGGATGCAGGACCGGGCTACCTGGCCTCTCACACCCCTGCCCCGTGCTGTCCCCCATGGGGCTCAGACGCAGGCCCCACCTGGACCGGGGACAGCAGGAGGGTCTCCATGGTCTGCTGGCTGCTGGAGGACAGTGAGCGGCCTGAGTTGCACTGGGCGTGGGTCTGGCTGAGTGGGAAGCTGGCGGTGCCCAAGGGCCCACGGCCACTGCTGCTTCCGGGGGGGTGTGAACGGCGCCGCCAGTGCTCACGGAAGTTCTTGGAGAGCAGCGTGTAGAGGAAGGGGTTCACGCAGCTGTTGCCATAAGTGAGGCAGGTGGTCAGGTAGTTGACAATGCGTGCCACACGAGGAGTGAGGGGCAGGGCCTCGCAGTACTGAGCCAGCAGCTGCCAGAGCCAGAAGGGCAGGAAGCAGGCCCAGAAGAGCAACACAATGCTCAGGATGAGGTACAGCACCCGTGGGCTGGGCAGCCGGCGTGTCTGCTTGAAGGTGGCCTGCTGTGACCTCCAGTAGGCACGGGCCATGCGCAAGTACAGCAGCCCAATGACCAGGCCCGGCCCCACGATGCTCGTCCCGAAGAGCAACGTCAGGTAGGCGCGGTGGGCACGGGGACCCCAGGTTGGCAGGCAAAGGCGCTTGG
This sequence comes from Petromus typicus, assembly GCA_004026965.1. NCBI lineage: Eukaryota > Metazoa > Chordata > Mammalia > Rodentia > Petromuridae > Petromus > Petromus typicus. The sequence goes on from PVIR01034033.1 coordinate 3,339, forward strand.
GGCCCCGGTGGACCAGTCGAATGGCCAGCATCATGGGCAGGGCCAGCAGCAGGGCCAGTACCCAGGTGCCCAGCGCCAGCAGCTTGCGGTAGCCCTTCGAGCGCCGAGCCGTGTCCAGAGGCCTGAGAACCGCCACATAGCGCTCGCTGCTCAGGACGGTCAGGGTGAAGATGCTGGCATGCATGGTCAGGAAGTCCAGGCTGAAGAGCACGCGGCAGCCCATGTCGCCGAAGCGCCAGTCCTTGGTGATGTAGGTGGCCACGATGAAGGGGATGCTGAGCAGGTAGAGCAGGTCAGCCAGTGCCAGGCTGACCACGTAGACATACATGGAGGCCGAGGCCCGCAGGAAGCGGCACACAACCACCAGCGTGTACACGTTGCCCAACACACCCACCACGCCCATAGCCGAGAGCAGTGCCCCCAGCACCCCCACAGCCACCAGGTCCTGCAAGGAGCTGGGCTCGGCGGGGCTGGCCCAGGAACTGTTGAGAGGTGCACTGGGGCTGCCAGGGGGCTCTGACACTGCACTGCTCACTGCCGCCAGCAGGGGGAAGCCGGTCGTGGACTCTGGGCTCAGCGTCATCTCTGCCTCAGTGGGCCCTGGGCTGGCCACGCGCTCCTGGAGGATAGGGTCTGTGGGCGACACTGCACCCTGTGGAGGAGATGCCCACCTGAGGGGCTGCTACTGGCCACAGAAAGGCTGGGCTCACCCCTCCACCCCCAAGGCTCATGATGCCCCCTCTGCTTCTTTCCAGTGCCTGGGATTCCCACAGCCACCTGGGCCCACCATTTCCAGGCCTCAATGTCATGGCCTCTGGGCTTGACTGAGCCATGCTGTTTACTTATTCTAGTAGTGGGAATTGAACCAGTGCCTTCCTTGGAGCTACATTCACAGGTAGGCCCCCTGTTTTTGAGACAGGGTCTTGTTAAGTCATCAAGTTGTCCAGGTGATCCTCAAACTTGTCATCCTCCTGCCTCAGCCTTCCAGAGTACCGTGGTTACAGGCATGCTGACCATGCTTCTCTGAAAAGCAGAACATAGCAGTACAGTTCTCTTGGGCCAAAGTCAGCCATGGCTCCAGCCCTGCCTCCCCGAGTCCTTTCTGTCATTTGATTTCATGTGAACATTAAAAACTCTTTTCTGGGCCAGGGAGTTAGCTCAGTGGTTCCGGCGCCTGTCTTGCAAGCACAAGGACCTGGGTTCGATCCCTAGTAACCACATACCATACTGGGCATGGAGACTGACGCCCAGCAGCAACCAGTACCACATATCACAGTGCCAGGTGTGGTGGCTCATGCCTGTAATCCCAGCACTTGGGAGGCAGGGGCAGGAGGATTGCTGTGATGTGAGTTGGAGGCTGAGCTCAGGGCCAGCCTGAACCACAAAGCAAGACCCTGTCTCAAAACAAAAAACACCTCTTTTCTTCTGACTAATGTTAACTTCTAAGAGTAATAGTTGTGTACTTTAAAGGTCTAAACAGAAAAATAAGTGAGGTAAAGCAGGAGCACCTTTGTAGCCTCTGTGTTAGCATGTAAGCCATCCACTGCAGACTTGCAAGTGGCAGCTAAACAGACTCACCATCCCTTGTCTGCAAGGCCTTTGGTAGGAAAAGCTTCTTTAAATAGACACCATTCTGGGGCTGGGGAGTTAGCTCAGTGGTTCCAGTGCCTGTCTTGCAAGTGCAAGGGCCCGGGTTTGATTCCCCGGCAACCACATACAATACTGGGCGTGGAGACTCACGCCCAGCAGCAATCAGTACCATATACCACAGTGCCGGGCTTGGTAGCTCAAGCCTGTAATCCCAGCACTCGGGAGGCAGAGGCAGGAGGCTTGCTGTGATGTGAGTTTGAGGCTGAGCTCGGGGCCAGCCTGAACTACAAAGCAAGACCCTGTCTCAAAAAACCTAAAAAAACAAAATAAAAATAAATAAATAAATAAACACCATTCAAATGAAGAGCTTTACTAAGAAATTTAAAATGTAAGCTAAAGCCTGGGACAGTATTAGGAAGCATATATTCAACAAAGAACTAGTGACCAAGCATAGGAGTGAATCATTAGTCAATAGACTAGTGACCCGTGGGGGGCAGGGCAAAATCTCGGATGGACTTGTGGGAAAAGGACATGCAGAGGCCACCACACACATGGAAAGGTGGTTGGCACAGACATCATCAGGAAAATGAAACCCAGAACCACATGAGACTCCAGGGGGTACCGGACCAGAGGGCAGACAAGCTGCATGGAGTGTTGGGATTGCAGGGGGCTGGGACGCTTATTCAGTGAGACTGGGATTGTAAAGTGGTGTAATCACCCTGGAAACAGGTGCCTACTGCCTCCCTGGCAATTCCTCTCTGAGGTTTGTACCCAAATGACCACGAACGAACGACCCACACTATGGTAAAAGTGAGAGTGTCCGCAGCAACTTGAATAAGGACAGGGAAGCAACCCAAACATCCACTCTCAGCAGTACCAATGAGCAGAGTGTGATTTCGCCACAAAAAGTGCTCCATGAAGAAGATGGAATTATTCTTGTAGTCATCAAGCATAGTGCAACCCACACACACCACACAGCGGGAAGGGCACCAGACTCTCGAGTCGGCCGGAGTGGCGTCAGCCCAGGCGAGCTGCCGCCCGGGTGGAGCCTCGGGGACCTCACTGGGTGACGGTGCTTCACCAGTAACCCCATATTCTGGGAGGCTGAGGCTGGAAGGTTGCAACTTATTGACTTTGCCAGATCCTATCTCAAATTTTTAAAAAAGCCAGCGATGTCACTCAGGTCCCTAGTGCCACAAGAAAGGACATACAAACACACACTCAGAGGATTCTTAGAGGCCGGAGAAGACCGCAGCCGGCTTCCTCAGCCCAGCACCGGCTGCTTGTGCCTTCAGCAGTAGCACCAAGGCCCAACTCAGAGTGTGACCCCCGCTCCCCGTGAGATGGCACTGTGGTCCAGTCCTGGGAGAGACCCTTCGGGCCCCTGTCCCCTCCAGCGCCCTCCCACAGCCACCGCTCCGGCTCCAGCCCGGGCTCCAGCACGCGCTGTGCGCTCCCCCGCTCACCTCAGCCTCCCTGCCGGCCGAGAGGTGCCCCTGCCGTCCGCCGCCAGGAATGCGCCGCCCAGAGCCAGCCGGTATTAATAACCCGCATGCCGAGCCTGGCGCCGACCTAACTGAGCAGGGCTGGGCCTGCTCGGCCCTACAGCCACCCGCCGCTCCGCCCGCGCTTCCCCAGAGCTTTGGGTTTTCTGATGTCAATCAGGCACTGGTGCTGTGCCCGGGGCAGACAGGGCTGGGTGAGCACAGGGCACACCGCCGTTCTCCGCAGCAAAGGGACGAGGGAGGGGAGCCCAGAGCAGCCTGTCGCCCCCAGCCTGGCCCCATGAGAGGAGCTGGAACGAGGAGGTGGACCTCACTTCCTCTTGCCAGGCTGATAGCAGAGGACTGGTCTGTGCCATCGCCCCTGGGGCCCTAGCATGCAGGAGCGTGCATGAGGGCGGACACAGCACATCCCTCTGTAGGCTTGCTTTGTGGCCCTGGACCCAGGCTCTTCCCACTGAGCTACATCCCAGCCCTCTTTACCTCTTGAGGCATCTTGCTAAGTCACTATGTTGCCTATGCTGGGCTTGGTGCCTCAGCCTCCAGAGTGCTGACATGACAGGTGTGCACCACTCCACCTGGCCGACACATCGTATCTTACACAGAACCTGAGCCCCAGTCCCCTCTTCTAGGAGGGCTGCCAGCTCTGGCCCTGCCCCATGGCATTCTGTGGTGCCTTGGCCCTGTGGCAGTGTCCTCTGCACATTTCCACCCTGAGGGCAGGACCAGTACCCCACCAGCATGGGTGTTGGACAGACATTGTGATGGTGGGGTCGCGGGCTGCCTGCATCGGCAGCAGGGTGGAGGGGCAGGAAGAGGGGAAAGAGAGGGAGAGCTCACACCCAAAGGGACTGGGGGAGGAGCACTCAGAAGCCCCCTCTACCACACAAGTGACCCTGGCCTGGTGCCCACAGAGAAGCCTGGTGCCCACAGAGGCCTGGTGCCCAGATGGGAGCTGGAGTGCCCAGGGACTGTGGGGAGTTTGGCCTGGGGCTGCTGCCTCAGTGCAACTCAGTCACAGCCCCTACGGTCTGAAAGAAGCAACTGCCTGCCTGTGATGCATCTCATGCACCATTAAGTCATCATCATAAAGCCCCATTTCCCATGGGGCGACTCTTACATCTCTGCTTGGCTCCTAACAGGATTTTTATGCTCTGGAATGATAATTCTTTCTGAAAGAAATAATTTCCAGCTGTATGATGAGGTTCTGCCCCAAATGAGGCTCTATGGGTGAAGTGGCTCCACGGCTCCCACCTCATGCCCATCCTGCCGACATCTGTGCCTGCATGCTCACCGAAAGTGCTGTTCACTCAGGTCCCACTCCCGGTGCTCAGCATTCAGGGCTCCTTAGAGCTGCTGGCCCTGGGACAGATGCTGGGCAGCAGTGAGTGGCTTACTGTGGGAGATCGGGGGCCACAAGGCTGCCGGTAGGCAGAGAGCAGGTGGTGCAGGAGCCACAGCTGAGCGGCACAGTCGGCCCCTCGGGTGCCCTCAGCCGCAGCCACTCTGCCCCTCCAGAAGCAGATTTCCCTTCCTTCCAGTTTCAGGTGGTCCAGCTTTCCATCCGGTCCACAGAGCCCCCTCCTCACCTCAGCTGCAGCTGGAGAGAGAGTGACATCAATCAAATCAATTAAAACATGCACAGGGACAATTAATTAGCAGCCTGCCTCGGACACCTGAGCAATCCCAAGTGGTCAAAGTGCTGTGCGGGTGGCAGCTGGGCCCAGTTCAGAGGCTTCCCTGGCTAAAAAGGTCTTGTGTGTCCTGAATGGGACCTGTGTGCCCAGGTCACCTGTGGGACCAGGAAGACCCACAGATCCGACCTCGGAGGTAGGAGCCTCCAGAAGGTGACGGTGAGGGCAGATTGTTGGGCACTGGGTAGTTCTCAGTCCCTAGTGTGAGCTTTCCAGAGCTTGGGCATGCAAAGCGGTATGGAGGCCATTGGGGACAGGAATGTGGGGGTAGACACTGGAGGGAGGTGGGAGCCCCAGGCTCCAGATGCCTGCAAAGAGTACAGCCAAAGCCTCCTGCCTCACCACAGCCTGGGTCAAACCCCTGACCCTGCACCCAGGAACAAGATGGGGGCCTCTTCCCTTGGCACACCATCCTCACCCTTTCCATCAGGGCCACAGGCCATCCATGTCCCACCCTGACGCCCAAGGACGGGCCTCTGCAGCAGCCACAATGTAAGAGGAGGAGACCTTGTGCCTCCAAGTGTCTACCATGGCTATCACCTTTGCCATCACCTCCGTCTTTCTCCTTGTCTTCACCATCACCATCCTCACCACCACCGCCATCACTGCTGCCCTCACCATCACCACTGTCAGCACAGACTCTACCCTCACTGTTGGCGGGCGGGCACCTGGGTGCCCAGCAGGCTCACCTGTGGAGTGTTTTCCTCTGCTTGTTTCCTCACTGCAATCCCACTCCCCTGCCTAGAGGGCAGCTGACCGAGCTTGAGTGTCCTGCAGGCTCTGGTCTTTGTTTCCCGGTCTTTCCCATGTGTGATTAGTCACTTATTGCAGAGTTGTTAGCGGCATACCTTCCTCCTGCACTTTCTCTTCTCTCCTGACTGGCAAACAGGCTCATTTTCACTCTGAACAGCTCTGCCATCCTCGCTGCACCTGGCCCTGCTCCCCACTCCCAGGAGAATACATGGTCAGTCAGGACCCTGGGCTGGATGCATAGATGACCGCAGAGGCCTGGACGGCACCACCCAGCACATGGGGGCCCTTTCCTCAGCCATGTGTGGCTGTGGGAGCTACTGCAGGGCTCTGGGCCTAGGTCTGCTCATCTGAAAAATGCAACCAAAGGAGAACCTGCTGCACTGGACTGTTGTGAGATTCCCAGGAGCCAAGGTGCCTGTAGTGCTGGTGGGAGTAGGAGGCAAGCAGGGTGTGGTGGCCTCGGTGAGGATGACAAGGTGAAATCCTGGTTCCTGCCTCCAAGGTGCATACACTCCTGGGCTGCAGCAGGCCTGCACCACCTCCCCGGGCAGAGAAGGCGAGGATGGAGTTCACCTCGAGTCCAGGGCTGAGGAGCTGTGGTCAGGAGGGCATCCTGGAGGACAGCCCACTCACACTGTGCTCTGCTAGGACACAGCAGGACAGACGGTTGTGTTACAGCACAAAGGCCACCCGAAGCCAGGCACAGGGCCACAGCCCCAAAAAGACAGACACTCAGGCCAGGAGGGCCACAGCCCTGCCTGTCCCTCTGACCTGGTCACTGGGCACTGTCTTTGCTGCAGTGGCCTGTGTGCTGTGTGGGGCAGTGGTGGCTGTTGGAGACCCCAGGCCTGAGTCCCTAAAGGGGAGCTCTGCCCCACGAAGCATGGGGTCTTTCACAGGGACAGGGCCCAGGGCCTCACACCTGGGAGGGCCACACACACAGGGCCTCAGTCCCTGGGGTTGCCCTGCCTGAGGACAGAAGGTTCCAGAGCACCCAAAGGAGAGCAGGTGGGCTTCCACCTGGAGACTCAGATGGGTCCCCTTCCCTGAACCACCCGCCCCCACCCACAGTGTCCCAACAGGACAATGGCCTGTGGCAGAACAGTTTGTGTGACACTGTCCCCAGCTTCCTTGCCACCCCCACAGGCAGAAGCAGGGGGCTGCCATAGGCACCTGGGGGCAGGAGCTCCAAAGGGCAATTCCCGAGCCCCCCGTGAGTCTCCGCACCTGGTCTTGAGGATAGTTACATGGCTCCAGAGTGGCAGGCAGGCTGGACCCGACTGGGTGCTGCTAAGGGAGCTCCCAGGGGCCAAGAAGGGGAGCCAAAAGCACCAGCCTCCACTCAGCACTCAATACTGCGTACCCCACATCCTTCCTCACAGCAGCAAGACAGAACGCTGTGCCCACTCCAGGTGAGCTGGGCTTTGCCAAGATCAGAGCATGCTGAGCATGTGTGCCCTGCTGTGCTCATGGGCATATGGAGGTGGGTACACAGAGCCCTCCTGCCCTTCCCAGGCTGCAGAGGCTGCTCAGGCCCTGCCGGGGCCTCGTGCACCTGGCCCCCCAGAATCCTCCCAGGTCCTGCTGTCCCCAGGTACAGCCCAAGGACCAAGCCCATGTATCTCCAGGGCTGCAGACCCACCCTGGCCAGACTCCTCCACTATGATCACTATCCTCCACGATCTAGTCACCTGCATGTGTGTGTGGCATGAAGACCCGGTTGTGGTCAACAGCATGGGTCATCACCAGCCCCAGGTTGGCCCCAAACATCTGCAGAGCCCGTCGTGATGCCCTTCTTCCCAGGAAAGCTGGATGCTGAGGGTTGGGAGGTATAGCTCAGCGGTGCTCCATCTGCCTCAAAAGCACAAGGTCCTGAGTTTGATTCCCAGTGCTGGCCCCAGACCCCCGCTCAATGGAGAGAGGCCCCCGTCCCCATCCCTGGCTCCCTCCAGGGCCAGGAATGCTGGTGGCCCCTGGCAGGCTTCTGTGCACGTCTGGGCACTGTATGCCCGGGTCCGTCCAGCTTGCTGGCCAGCCCAGCTTCTGTCCTGTGCTCTGCCCACCCCCATGTGGTGTTCCTGTCTGATCCGGCATCTTCACTATGAGCATGAGAGGTGCTACGACGTCCCGTACACAGGGAGGAGGTGGGCCAGCAGCAGACTCGGGATGGAGCTGGGCTCCACCTGCCATGGGGTGTGGGGTGAGCACTTACCTGTAGGATTCCTCCCAACCTGGGCCCACTGCCACTCCTGGGGCACCACAGATGGAATGCTTACCCAGGAGGAGTGACACCCAAGACTGCAGGCCAGGTGTTCAGAGAAAGCTGAGCACATCCAGGCCAGACTTCCAGCCTACACGCTGGTGAGCTTCCTGGGTGCCTCAGCGACTGTTGTGAACACCTGTGTGTAGAGGCCCATCTCCATTTGAAAGGCGCCAGAGACCAAGGCCTCTATGATGTAAAACCTGGAGGCTCACTTCTGGAAAGTATGGGAGGACATACCTCAAAGTTCAGTGAAAGGAGTGAGGCTTGATGGTGAACCTGGTGATTTCCATACTCCAGGAGGCTGAGTCAGGAGGATCATAAACTGCAGCCAAGCCTGGGGAGCTTAGCAAAACTCTGTTGCAAAATTACACATTTAAAAAATTTTTATAGTACCAAAGATTGAACTCAGGACCTAACATTTGCCAGGGAAATGACAGCACCACTGAACTACATGCTCAGCCTTCTGAGCTACATCCTTGACCATCTGTTTTGAGATGGGGGTCTCACTATGCAGTTCAGACTGGCCTTTAACTCACTGGGTAGCCAGACTGACCTTGAACATCTAAGCAATCCTCCCACCAAATTCTGGGATTACAGGTGTGTGCCACCACACCTGGCTTGCCTCTCTCAAATGTTAAAAAATTAGAAAAGGGCTGGGGTTATGGGTCAATGTAAAGGCCCTAGATTCCTACTAGCAAAAACACTCTGGCCAACTAAACCTTCTGCTCTCCTGGAAGAAGCCTGGCCTGGGTTTTTGGTTTTTTTTCCTGTTGTTACTTTTTAACTTTATTAGCAGGTACATGAAGCCTATCATGTTTGCATTCCTTGTGGGGTGTTGGTACACATACATTTTTTTTTTTTTTTGAGACAGTCTTGCTATGAATTGAGGGTGGCATTGAACTATGTAGCCCAGACCAGCCTTGAACTTGTAGTGATCACAGGCATGCACCACCATGCCCTGTGCTGTTTTTTGGGACAGCCTCATTTTGTAGCCCAGGCTGGCCCTGAACTCAGAGATCCTTCCGCCTCAACCTCCCAAGTGCTAGACTCAAGACATGTGCCCTTTCCTCCCCCCTCCTCCTGAGCTCAGTCCTCGGTTTTGGGTACATTTGCAGTACGTAACATTGGGACTCCTTGAATGGAGCTAGTACATCCAGCTGTCCTTGAACCACAGGGGACTATGCAGCTAGAGTCAACAGTGAAAGACTAGAAACCTTTAGACTGTCAACAGCAGGAGGGATATGGTTGCCACCGGAGTCCTCCTCATACCCCATCCTGAAAACCGGGGCCAGTGCTCCTCCTCCAGAGCCTGAGTGCCTGAGGGCGTGAGTATGCACCTCTGTCTCTCAGATATTAACACCCTTTACATGTGGTGCAGCCTGCAGACAGTTTTAAATTCTGGGACACCTCTCTGTATTCATTTGTCTTTAGTGTGAAGTGATGTCTCAAACTTGTGGGTCCTTGTTTGTTCGGAGCAGACATGTGCATGACCGAGAAATAAATCTCTGTGATACAAACTCCTCAGTGGCCTCCTGCCCTCCGTACCTGCTTGGATTTCAGACCCGGGACGACATGCATGAGAAGTCCTAGGAGTGCCCGAGAGGCCCAACAAAGACTCAGCACAAAGCTTATGACTTTATTTAAGTAAAACATGCAAAGGAACAGAAGTTCAACACTAAAACTACATAAAAGGCCAACACTTGAAAGCAGGTTTCCTCAAACAGCACAGCAGAGACCCCCAGAGGCAGAGACCATACCAACAAATACTAGAACATGTCTAGTTCAACCCACAAGGTCCTTTGCCAACGGCCAAGGACCAATGGCCACGATGGACCAGAGCACAGTGCTGTGATTGTTCCCAAATCAAAGACCACATAGTCTTCCACCTCCACAAGTCCGGGTCACTGTGACGCTCTGAACTATAAGGCAATCAACTGGTATGAACACAGGTTACCACACCCCCCCATCCCTGGCCCAACAAGTCCAATTCCCAGCTCCGGCTGTTCCACACTTCCCCACCTGAAGCTCCACAGCCCCTGTCACCTTCCCCCTTTGATGATGAGGGGGAACACCGGCTAGTCTGTCCCAGTCTCTGGTGTCCAGGAGCAGCCAGGGCATGGTGGCTGCCTAGGCCTCACCCTCCTTATTCTCAGGCACAGGGCCAAAGGGCTGAAAGCAGGAAACCTCCCCCAGAGGAGACACGATTCCCATGACAGTGGGGTGCTCGTCATGACTGCCACTCTGCAGGGACCCAGAGGAAGCACAGGCTGAGTGCTCCTCACTCATGCACCATGGTGAGAAGGATATGATGGTGAATCCTTTCTTCTGCAGGATCGTGTGCGCAGCGAACATCTGCTCATCCTGTTGTGTTTTCTCCAGGATGCTCAGCTGGCACCGGAGCAGGTTAAGTTGTTGGGCAGCTTCGTCTAGCTTTTGCCCCCGCACCTCGGAGGGCTCCAGCAGCACTTTCCAGCGCTGGCCCAGGCTCTTCAGAGCCTGAACTGGAGTCATCTTCCGCAAGTAGATGGTACCATCGTGATAGCCCACCACAGAGAATATCTGCAGGCTCAGCAACCAGGCCTCAGCCTCCACAGGCTCCACTGGCCATAAGGTACCCAGCTCCAGCAGCATGGGTGCCCCTGGGGTCACAGTCACTTTGGGAAACGCTGGTTTTGGAGGAGGGGAGCTCGGCCAGTGGCTGCAAGTCGGAAGCCCCTCAAACCTCCAGGGAAGAGCCTGGGTCCAATCAGCATGATCAGAGCCCAGGCTTAGGCCCACTGAGCTTTGAGGGTCCAGCTCAGTAGGCACCAGGGGGTCATCCTGGTATTCTTCTTCTATGCCCGCTGAGGGTGGCACCAGGGACGCTGCCGGCTCATACTCTGCCTCATCTAGCTCCATGGGGTCCCACTCCTCATCTTCCCAGTCCTCAGACTCCAGCCTGTCTCTGAGGTCCAGAAAGGCAACCTTGAAGCAGTTGAAGCACATCCCCATCTCGCTTCCATACTTCAGCTCATACAGCCAGGAAGCATAGAGGTAGCTCATGCCCTCTCTGCTCTTGCGAACCATCACCGGGGGACACATGGTCACGCAGTACTACCTTGGGCTCAACAGCAAGGGGGCACTTGCTGGGGACTCCGGCGCTGGGTGGGGGTGAGGAAGGAAGATGGACAGGAGCAAGAAGGCGTTTCTCGTTCAGGAATTTGGAAGTGGGACAGAGCAACTGGGTCCCAATTGAGTGGTGACCTGCCAAAGTCCGGAAGTCTGAGCTTCTAGAAACTTCTCCAGCGGAGCACTGCTCCAGTCTCTGGGGAGGCAAAATAAGTAGGGTTAGGCGCCCCCAGGTGAAGGGGTGTGGAGGTTCAGGCACCACTCGGCTCGAGTGACGCATATCAGGCTCCTTGGCTAACCCCCGAACCGCACCCATTACTCTGACCCGCTCAGAGCCTAACGCCCGCCATTCCGGCTCAAGGAGTTCAGGACCCGGAAGAGGGAGCGAGAATGCCCCAGCCCAAGGAGCCCATAAAGACCGAGGGATGGCCCGCTAGGGCCTCCACTCTGCCCCAGGCCAGCTCCTCATAGCACCCCTCACCTTAAGAGCCTCGAGCCTCGAGCCTCGAGCCTCAAGCCGCAGCGCCCAGGAGTCGAGATGTGGGACCGCCTACCTTAGCGTTTAAAGGACTCCCATGGTGCCTTGGGAGTATTTGCATGTATCCCATAAGCCCGGCTCCAGGAAGAGGAAGTGTGAGTCAGACTGCGTGGCACCACGCACACCTCAGGCGTGCGTAGGGATTGGCTGCTCACTTATGGGGGTGGCCACGGCGCCTCGCCCGACGCGTCTCGCGGGACTTGTTTTCTCCGCCATTTTAAAATTGTGTGCCTTCTTCCTATCTTTTCAATAAATGTTTAAAAAATTTTTTTTAAGTTTTGCCGTTTTTCGTTAATTATGTTTAAAACACATTTCGTCCATTGTTCATCTTTTCACCCTTAAAGACTTTCAGAAAAATAATTTTTTAGTAGACTTTGTTCCTGGAGTCTCTGGTAGTTCACAGCAAGGGTGAGTGGAAGCCCAGGCTTCGTACATCGTCCCCCCACAGTGGTCCGATGTGACAGTGCAGCAATGTGGCCCTTTACTGCGGCGGGAGCGGCAGTCTGGCTGCCTAGCATCTGCTCTGCTCCGCGGGGTGCTCACCTGTCCGGCTGCCCAGGGTCTGCTGTGCAATGCGGCGTGCTCGCCCACCACGGTATAGACTGCCAGGTGAAGACGCGGACTCACTGCCGCCATAGTACATGGAGCAGCTTCTCTGCTGGAACCCTTGCGCTGCACCTACGCACCTGTTTCCTGCTCTGGCTGCCATGCCTCAGTTTGATTCCCCTCCCCGTCACCCCTCAGGGTCTCAGTATGTAGCTCAGTATGGCCTTGGACAATCCTCCTGCCTATTACAGGTGTGGAGCCACCACAGGTAACTGGTCTTTATATTATGTAACCTTTTCGATTTCTTTTGCTTTATTATATGCAGTCAAGTCTCCTCCATGTCTTAATACCCTGATAGTTCCTTTCATTTATTTATTCAATTATTCACCTTTTTTTTTTTTTTTACAGACAGGGTCTCGCTTTGTAGTTCACTCTGGCCCTGAGCTCAGCCTCCAACTCACATCACAGTAATCCTCCTGCCTCTGCCTCCCGAGTGCTGGGATTACAGGTGTGAGCCACCGTGCGTGGCACCGTGGTACATGGTACTGACTGCTGGTGGGCATGAGTCACCATGTGTATATGTAGTCACTTACCAGGGATCAAACTCAGGACCTTGCGCTTGCAAGGCAGGCCCTGGAAACACTGAGCTAAATCTCCGGCCCTGTTTTTTCTTTTTTTTTGATACAGGGTCTCGCTTTGTGGTTCAGGCTGGCCCTGAGCTCAGCCTCCAACTCACATCACAGCAATCCTCCTGCTTCTGCCTCCCGAGTGCTGGGATTACAGGCATGAGCCACCATGCCCGGCACTGTGGTATGTGGTTCTGATTGCTGCTGGGCATGATTCTCCATGCCCAGTATTGTATGTGGTTAACCGAGGATCGAACCTGGGTCCTGCACTTGCAAGACAGACGCCGGAACCACTGAGCTAAATCTCCAGCCCTGTTTTTTCTTTTTTGAGACAGGCTCTTGCTTTGTAGTAAATGCTGGCCTGGAGCTCAATGTGTAGCTGAGAGTGACCTTGAACTCTCAGGGATCCTCTTGCCTCAGCCTCCCAAGTGCTGAGATTCCAGACGTGGGCCACCGTGTCTGGTTTAGTTTCTTTTAGTACAGCCTAGTCTTTTGCCAAGTGGACCTTTATCTACTTACTTGCTGGAGAACATGGTCGTTGAATACCACCAAAGCTGCTACAAGCATCTCTGCTCAGGAATTGCGGGTGTAAGTTCTCATCTCAGCTAGGGAGGCACCAAGGAGTGCCCCTGATAAGAGTGTTTAGTTTTGTGAGAAACTGCCAGGGTGGCCTCCTAAGTGGCTGCAGTGGTTTGCATTCCTGCCGGCAGGGTGGGAGAGCCCTATTCCACGTCCTCGCTGACGTTAGCTGTTGCCAGCCTCTCGATTTTGTCATAAAAGACAGTGGACTTAGTTGGCTTACGTTGCACCCCTTAATGACACACGGTGCTGCATTAGCCACCCGGACAGCTGTAACAGGAGCAGCATAGACAAATGTGTCCCGCACAGTAAATTGAATAAATTAAAACAACGCTGAGATGCCGCCTCACTCCAGAGAGGCCCAGGTCAAGGCGTGGGCCAGTTTCTGGTCGGGGCTTCGCCTAAATGGCCGTATTTCACTGTAACCTCTTGGCCAAAGGGCCCAAGCTCACTGGCTCTCAGCTTGGGAGTGTGCCCGTCCCTTGTACTGGGAAGAGGGAAGAAGGAGTGTGAGGGCATCACCCCGGCGCACTCACCCTTCACAGGCCCCAGCCCTCACTCTCCGGTAGGGTCAGGATCTCAGCATCAGGTTCAGAGATCAACCCACAGAAGGTAGTATCTTCTGCGTGCTATTTTGTGTTTACTCTTGCAAATCTTCCTTGGTGAGGTATTTGTTCAAGTCTTCCACCATTTTTATATTGGATTGTTTTCTTATAGCTCAGTTTTAAGAGTTCTTTGTATATTTTGAATTAAGTCCACATACTTTTTTTATATGTTTTCTCCCAACCTGTGGCTTTTCTTTTCATTCTCTTAATAATGTTTTCATAGAGCTAGATATTTTTTTTTAAGAAGTTAGTTTTGGCAGTTTTTGAACCTAGGACCTTTGCACTAAGTTACATCCTCTGTCCTTTT
>PVIR01034034.1:0-17473 GCA_004026965.1 Petromus typicus
GGGGAATCGAACCCGGGCCCTTGCGCTTGCGAGACAGGCGCTGGAACCACTGAGCTAAATCCCCGGCCCAGGACTGGCCATCTTAGGGAACTCTTGTCACACGGACTGAGGAGCAGAACTGGCTCTGAAGATAGGGGAGATCTTCTAGTATGACTTGGTCAAAATACTGTATGCTTCCTGAAAACAGAGTAAGATTAGAGTCTTCTCCAGGAAGATACAGTTGAAATACACCAATGATTGAGATAAGTGCTCTTGAAAAATATACTACATACCCAAAGGGTGTGTGTGTGTGTGTGTGTGTGTGTGTGTGTGTGTGTGTGTGTGTGTGTGTACAAGTGTGTGGGCATGTATCTACATGCAGAATTTCCAAGAATGGATATAGCACCTCCATGTTCCAGATTCTTCTAGGATACCCTTTATCGTTTCATTTTCTAATAAAATAATTGAATTTCATTAAATGTGTTTATATAAGATATGTTATATCATGTATGGATGTGACTGGATTTTCTACTTTACAAGTCTCTGGGCAGCTTACTAGTTTTGCTTTGTTAACTGAGGAGAAACATCAGTATCCACAGCTGCTTTCCTGACAGAGTAGATCAGTGTCCGATGTCAGGCAGGTTGGGGACCCATAAAACGCAGTCTTCAGTTCCAGGTCATAGGTGATTTGATGGTGGTCTCCCCCAGCAATGGCTTCCTGGTCTACCTCTTAAGTCTGTGCAACAGTACAGACCACCCTTGGGTCCCTCACTCAGCATCCCACCTTCCAGGAGTTCGTCTTGTCCCCATCTGCTCTCTAGTCATTGTTTTTATTTTTTTCCTTTTCAGGGTGAAGTGTGGGAGTAAAGAGCAGAGCACGGACCATTTTCCTGGAGGTTGCGTGGAGGCTTGGGATATTTTCCTTCAACCTCACTGATCAATTCCAAACAGGTGGCCTTAGGCTTTCTTGCCCACAGCCCTAGCCCGCCCTGTTCTACTCTGGTTTGTGTTTTGTGCTACAAATTTGCCTGAATCCTTTCTCTCATGTTAAGAAAAGAAGAAGAAGAAGAAGAAGAAGGAGGAGGAGGAGGAGGAGGAGGAGGAGGAGAAGGAGGAAGAATAGGAAGAAGAGGAAGAAGGAGAAAGAGAAAGAGAAGGAGAAGGAGAAGGAGAAGGAGAAGGAGAAGGAGAAGAGGAAGAAGAAGAAATAATAATGGTCTGGCAAAGTCCTACTGTCGATATGGAGAAGTGAAGCTTCGAAGCGTCTTCCTATTTGAGGCAGACCAGCAAACAAAGTAATTACAAACACACGAAGTGAAGACAAAGTTGCAATAAAAAGGATGCAATAGAGGGAAAAAGAGCACCAGCACCAGGGGAGGATGCAGGGGGTGGTTGCCACACAAGTGGTTAATGCCCGCGGGATGGAAAGAGCAAGGCCCCTGGCTGCTCATTATTGATTTTCAGCCGAATTGCGACGTCTTTTGTGCAGGGAATAAGGAGAGCAGTACAGTAACAAAGGTCAAAGTTGTCCCCTAGAAACGAGCAGAGGAAACAGCCATCCATCCTCTGGCTGTAATCATTTCCAGAAGGTTTAAGGGCTCGATATTTTTTTTCCTTCTTTTTTTTATTTTCAAGCTACTTGCAGGGAGCTAACTTTGTTGGTGCATTTCACTGTGTGCTTCCATTTCAGATTTTGACCTCGCTGAGAGGGCAGTGTGTAGGGAACCTCCTCTCAGTCTGGCCTTGGTTTCTGCACAGTCAGTGAGCGCTCGCCACTTCTTTTTTCTCCTTTTCATGTCATGGGTGAATGCATGGGTATTTTTTGTTGTTCGTAAACTGACTGTGTTAAGAAAATGAGGGAAATCTAGCTTAACATTTAGAATTGACTTTTGAAACTGTGGTAACATGACAGTCCCCAGAGCTGTGCTGTCAGGAGGGCTCAGCTACAAAGGCCCAGCTGGGAATTCCAGAGCTGGATCTGGGGAGAGTGGATGCCCACCAGGGAATCCCCGGAGGAAGGAAGAATAGTAACTTATCTTAAGAGCTACTCTTTTCTTAACAGCAGCTTTATCTTCTCTCAACTTCATACCTCTATCCCTTGGTTACAAAGAGGTCACAGTGGGTTGTGGGGCAAAGGGTAGTGTTCCGTAGACAGCCAACAGCACTGTCACATGCCGTCCTATGCTTAACCTTCACAACAGTGCAGTTTGGGTACCTGTAATAGATTTTTCCATTGTATTGCTATGGAAACCAAACTCAGAGAGTTGAGTAACTTACAGGACTGAGGCTGTACCAGAATCCAACTACTCTGACTTTAAGTCTGGCTCGACCAGACTAGACCCTTCCTGGATACTGCCCTGGTATACCAGTGTGGTATGTGATTTTGCTGAGTTTACTTGCAATCTAGACCATACCATTGTGTGCACACATGTGCTATGTTTCAAAGAGCTCCGAGAAACGTTTCAAAAAACAAAAAAACTTAAAAGGCTAAAAAACCAAGCGTATGGATTCTTTTCATTCATTTTCCTTATCACCACAAGGAGCCAACAAAAAGGTAGGGCCTGTCATTCGTGTGGGTCAGATCGCAAACTGGGGTGGAAATTTAAAAAGAAATGCATTAAAAAGCTATTCTAGAAGAAAGGGGAGCAGAGAATGTGAAAATGTGAGTTCTGGCTCTGCTATCAAATTGATTTGGATTCCAAGAGGGTTCTAGTTCTGGAATCAGATCACCTGGGTTCCAGTCCCAACCTCAGCTCTCGGGGATGTGGCAAGTTGGTTCAGCGCTGTAAGCCTCGGTATTCTTATCTCCAGAATGGTGACAATAATAGCATTTGTCTCCTTGGTAGTAGGTGAAATAGTTCCTGTAGACATATAGTTAGCCTCATACAAATGATAGCTTTTTTTTTTTTTTTTTTTTTAAAGACAACTTTCCCTTCTGTAGTTCAGGCTGGCCTTGAGCTCATCCTCAAACTCACAGCAGTCCTCCTGCCTCTTCCTCCTGAGTGCTGGTATTATAGGCGTGAGCCACCATACCCGGCACTGTGGAATGTGGTTCTGATTGCTGGTGAGTGTGTCTCCATGCCCAGCATTGTTGTATGTGGTTAAGGAGGATTGAACCAGGGCCCTCGCACTTGCAGGGCAGGCACCAGAACCACTGAGCTAAATCCCTGGGCCCACCTATTTTATGGTTTTAATGTAAAAACATGGATAGGGTTGGGTATGAAGTCTTCTCCATTTGGGGTCCATCTGGAACCCTAACAGGCAAGTTCTAAACCTTCTTTTCTTAAATGAGTAAAAGGAATTTCCTATAGTTTTGTTTTTGTTTTTGTTTTTTTGAGACAGGGTCGAGCTTTGTAGTTCAGGCTGGCCCTGAGCTCAGCCTCCAACTCACATCACAGCAATCCTCCTGCCTCTGCCTCCCGAGTGCTGGGATTACAGGCGTGAGCCACCACGCCCAGCTCTGTGGTATGTGGTACTGGTTGCTGGCGGTCTCCCCCAGCAATGGCTTCTTGGTCTACCTCTTAAGTCTGTGTAACAGTACAGACCACCCTTGGGGCCCTCACTCAGCATCCCGCCTTCCATGAGTCTCCACGCCCAGTACTGTATGTGGTTACCGGGGGATCAAACCCCGGCCCTTGTGCTTGCAAGGCAGGCACCGGAACCACTGAGCTAACTCCTGGCCCTCCTGTGTTTTGATGGAAACAGCACAGATTAGCTGATGGACGTTCACCTCTGCTGCTCCCAACCAGGTGATGTGCTAAGA
This sequence comes from Petromus typicus, assembly GCA_004026965.1. NCBI lineage: Eukaryota > Metazoa > Chordata > Mammalia > Rodentia > Petromuridae > Petromus > Petromus typicus. The sequence continues at coordinate 3,743 of PVIR01034034.1, forward strand.
TGAAGGAAAAATTGTAGAAAGTTGAAAAGGTCTAAATTGTTTCCCTTCTGTGTTCTTCAGTTTTAGTGGGAGAATGAAGCTTTCTGGCTGTCAGTGCTACCTCCCTTTTGGCTGGCAGTTGCAGCAACTGGTATACCCCAAGCCATCAGCCAAGTGGCCTGTAGCCTTCCACAGCTTGATAGCTATTATGTGCTCTGTGCCACCAGATTCAGGAAACAGCCGGGGCTCAAATGCCTGGGGGAAAGCAGAGGTCTTCCCGGAGCCTTCCTGAAGCTGGGCAGGTGTTTTGGGGGCAGGTTCCAGGTCAGGCATCAGCTGGTCCAGGTGACCTGCACCTTTCTGGCTGCTCATGCTTCCCGTAGGAGGAAACTCACCCAGCTGGGCAGCTGCAGGTGGATGCCAAAGTGAAGACTTGGGGAGCAAACACCTCAGTAAGATAAACAGTACGTACCCGGTAAGCCCAAGGCTCTGGTCATGCGGGAGCACCGCTGTGGTGCAATTCAGTAGTGCCTTATTTTGAGAAATATATATTGGCTTGTAGTGTACAGCATTCATTCAGATTTTTGCGAATAACCTCTTGATGGTAAACAGGAAAATCCAGTGTTTTGTAGAAAAGAAGCACATTGTGGGCACAGCTTTTCTCTGCCTTTGGTCAGGATCCTGATGTGCTGGACTGATTTTGAGCACAGCAGCAGGTGGCATTTGTTGAGCGTTAGCTCTGACCTGCAGTATGCGGGATCTTTTCCTCAACTATTATTAAGTCGTTACTTCCAACATCACAGTGCAGTCTCAGTCCCTTGTGTAAGATACCTCGATGGTCCATTTTCCTAATGATATTATGCCAGTGATACATGGAAAGACATGCTAGAGAGTGAGAAATAAATCCACAGATGTTAGGACCCACCACCGACTTGAAATTTCTGTGCAGTAGTCTAAGAGACGTAGGAAGATACCACCCCAGGACAAAAGGTAGAACCATGTGACTAACGCGGCTCTTGCCTTGTCTCTACAAGAACTAAGCAGTTCCGGTACAAAGACATCACCTAAACCAAATCTGAGATTTCTGCACGGTGGACCCTTCCCGAGGAGCTGGGCAAGGGGGGACAGCTCATGTCGTGGCCCTTGAGCCAGCCACCTTCTCTCCACTTCCTTCCCTGTTTCTTGGGCTCTTTAGATGTATTTTATATTGCTTGCTTCTTATCTTACTAAGGTATTTTCTCTTGTATATTTTTAACTTTAACTTGTCTTGAGTATTGTTTATATATTTTCTTATTTAATCCAGGAGAGTTCAAGAAATGTCCATTATTCTGGGGGACCTTATGATACTTCCCAGGTCATGGTGGAATGAATAGCATGGAACCAGAGCTCTGTGGTGGTTGGAGAAGTCTACATATCAAGGGAGTTTATGAATATTCATAAACATTGAAACAATATTTTTCAAACTTTTATGCCCATTACAATGACCTGAAAAGCCACTTAAGAATATGGTTGGATATAAAGTACACCCAGCCTGTGCCCAAATGAAGAGCAAAACATGGAGATTCCTGCCTAAAACAACAACCTAGACTGGTTCTTTTTGGCTTCTTGCCCTTCATTATTTTAATTTGTTGTAAAATGCAGATGTAGGACAAAAATTAGTGGAGGCTATGGTTTCTATATGCAATCAGATCCTTTGGAAGGATTATTTTCTTACTTACTTTTCCTCAGTCATTACTCTAGTAATATTGAAAGTTTCTAGTCTGGGAGACTAAATAGCTAAATTTAACTGTCTTTGTAAGAGCAGCTGAAAACTCACTTGTCCTTAAACAGTTCTTCCTGTCTCTCGTCTCTTAACATTACTGCTATATCGGCTACTGTTCCCCAGTACATCTGAGCTCACGTGTACATAAGAGAGACAGTTCAGTGCATTCCGGGGCTGCCGGAGACTAGCATAGTGTTTTATACTTTCATACCAAAAGAGTCAGTTAAGAATTCAGCTGCTTTGACTTCATCTCTAGAAATTCTGCCTTGTTGTATCTAGATTAGTTTCTGGCTTCTGACATAATTCTGATACAGCTTGAAGTCTTAAATTCTATTCCTAGGAATTCTTTAGAAACTTCTTTTCCAATGCTCTAGAATAGTAGTTCCCAATCCTGATTAATTTGATTTGCTGGGTCTGTTAATATGGGTGAAAACACTATTGTCCATTAAGTTCATTAAAAGTAAACTAGTTTCCTCTGTTTGTCATTTGGATCGGATGAAGAGCTTTAGGAAGGGAGTCGCGGAGATTTTCTGAGGACGTCGGGCTTTATTTAGACTTGCATTTTCCTGCTGCCAACAAGGACTTGACCCCGTTTCCAAATGCCCGGGGATCCTTCCTTTCTCTGCAGCCCACACTAAAGGTTCTCAAAATGTCCCCAGAACAAGCAGGCTCGGAGTCACCGAGGACTCAGAGGAAACACAAAATCTCTATCCTATTCCCAAATGTGTTGGATCAAAAGCTCTGGGCTGGGGCCCAGCTGGTTATGATTTAATAATCCCTTTATGTGACTGAAATTATGCTAAAGATAAAACAATTGACCTGCCTTATTTACTGTCAGGTTATTTATTTGGCACTGAATTACCTTCCTAAGCTGCCGTAGAACAGGACCTCACTTGGGGTGGCAAAACGGTAGAATATTATTGTCTCTCAGCTGTTAAGGCTAGAAGTTCAAGCACAAGATGTTAGCAGGTTTGGTTCTTTGTAACTGGCTGCACGAGATCATCCGTACCGTGCCTCTTCCGGCTGCTCGCGGTTTGCCAGCAGGCGTTGGCGTTGCTTGGTTCCGAGTGTTACCCAGCTCTCCCCTTTCATCTTCGCGCGATGTCTTTCCTGTGTGCTCCACTGCCCCCTTTTGTAAGGACCCCAGGCTTACTCAGCTCAGGATTATTCCACTCAGTATGACTTCATCGTAATCTGGCTAATCACATTTGCAACAGCTTTATCTACTGTTAAAGTCCCTGGGGTACTGGGGAAAACAACTTTAGCATATGCGTTTGGGGAGAAGTAATTCAACCCAGATCCATCACTGCAACTGACAAATATCTTCACTTATTGACACAATCAGCCATTCTCTTTTCCTGGGAAAGGTTTCAGCTCAAGGTTTTAGCTACATGTCTGGACATCATATAATACCTGCATCCATTTAGCTTGAGGGTCAATTTTTAGTGTAAATACATTGCATCTTTTCACACTAAAGTATAGTTAGTTTATAAAATGATTTAAAAGCGAATATGCTATCAAACTCTGGTGATATCCTGATTTGAGGCTCTGATGAGAGCGGTCATTGCTAACACTGCAAGCTTATTAGATTTTCTTAAATTTTTATTTTTTTCAAATTTCATTTGTTGTTAGTATGCTTGTGATCACATCCCTGAAATGGAATTGGCGCATGTACAAAGCACATCTGAAGACTTTGTCATCCCCTTTCCCCTCATCCTCCATCTCTTGGTAGAAAGTGATTCATGTGTATTATGCCGTTGTTTCCTTATCAAGTTTTTTAATGCTATTATATTAATTTAAAGAAGAAGACACTGAAGTACTTAAATAGTTTGCAAAAAATTCATACAGCTAGTGGAGGGCATTTCTGAAATTTAGACTAATGTGCTCTATTAACTGTTTTCACAATGCAGCCATTGTGAACAGGATGAGAGCATGACAGTGGCCCTGATTCAATGTTTTATGGCCTTGAAAGTTTTGTGCAATGACCTGTATCTGAAGTAAGTTCACTGTGGATTGCTAATTGGAAGGTCAAGAGAAGAAACCGTGTCCATCTGCCTGAAAATATGTCCCTTAAAATTTAACATAACATCTCCGTGATATTATGAGTTTTTAGAAAAGCACTTTAAGTAATGGAAATACGATAAAACAGGTAAAATGAGTGACCTTGAGACAGAAAAGTCATTGTTTTTGTGGTAGCAGAAAAACTCACACGTTTTTCATTAAGGCAACTAAAGGCAAACAAACGAGGGAAGAGACTTAAATTACATGTGAGATTCTACAAGCATTCCCCTCCTGTCCATCCCAGTCAACCTGCAAACCTTTGGCTTCTGCTTCAACTCAATATTGCATCAACCTTTCCCTCTTCTTCCCTCACTAGACTCCCAAACACTCTCATGTTCTCCAGGGAGATTCTAGCAGTCCAGCATCAAGCTGCTGTGGTACACTGCAGTGACTTAATGGAGGTCTTCTCTTTGAGGCTTCCCTTGGACTGTCCTGACACATTTCCCCGCAGTCAGTGAAGGCACTGTGAGTTTGTGTTGCATTCAGTTTAGATACTGAGGCTAAAGTCCGTGGTTTGACTCCCTGGGATTGTGTAGACATAGTCTAAGAAGCACTAAGAAAAAACATGAAACTCCTTCTCCCACTGTAAAGGGCAAACACATCACCCTGAGTTCTTGTTAAAATGCAGAATCTCTTCCATCCCAATGCTAAGATTCTGTATTTCCAACAAATCCACAGATGACACTGTTATTCCACAGGGGATGATGGACCACAGTTTGAGTAGCAAGGATTCCCACAGTGCTCTTTTAAACCTGTCTGCACATCACCCAGTATTTATTACTTTTAAATAACAGCTCTACTGAAATAATTTAATTCATTAAATTATGCAATTTAATAGATTTAGTGCATTTACAGAGTTATGCAAACAACGTAACTAATTTTAGAATGTTGGATTATCCCCCAAACACCTTGGCACTCTTCCGCAGTACTGTATCTCCCATTCTTCCAGAATCTATTCTCCTTTTCCCCTCAAGCTTAGACATACACTAATCTACTTTTTGTTGTGAAAAATTACCTGGCCACTTTTTTTCAGTGAAATCATGTATTAATATATTCATATAGACAATAGTTTCAAGATTCATCCATTCATCCATCATTCAGATGATTTTGACACACAATTAGCCCTTGGAATCCCCAGCCCTTTTTAATCTTTTGTTTTGAAACAAAGTCTCAGTAAGTTTTTATGTTGCTCCTGGGCTTGAACTTGTGGTTTCAGTACCTCAGCCTCTCAGAGTGCTGGTGTCACAGGCGAAGACCACCACAGTCTCCAGGACCCTCGCGTGATTTAGTGAGTGCACTCAGAGAACTGGGAAGTGAGCATTTCCACCCTGATTCTAATTTACCTAGGCCACTGAAGTCAGTCCCTTTTGTCTGAGATGCCTTACCTCATCAAATAAAAACAAATTAAAAAAATAAAATTAATATCGACTTGGTAATTGTTTGTTCTGGGTGGTCACTCCTGGAAGCTACTAAAGTAGATATTGTTTATTTGTTGAGAGTTATCTGCTTGTTAGGGAGTGTGTGAAATGATTCTTACATCATTGTGCTTTTAGTCTTTGTGCCACTCTCAAGGGTAAATATTATTGCATACACTTTGCAGGTCTAGAAATGAACTCAACTAAGACATCTATTGAGGGTTGGACCAGTGTTAAGGTACAGAGCTGGAATTTGAACACAAGGATTTCTAGGCCTAACAGATCACTCAATTTTCCTCATACAGAATGAAACAAAGCAAAACAAACCCAAAAGCCCCAGTAACCTGACAAACAAAAATACTTCTAGAATTGCAGAAAGAAACATAATTCGTGTAATTTATCTGTGCTTTACTGAATGGAGACAATGTAGATTTTGGGTCCTGCTGGCTATGATGTAAAACCAGGCTTAACTGTGTGATTTCGGACCAATTAACCTGTTAAAGCACATTTTCCTTATTTGTTAAGTGCTCTGCACAACACCTGCCTCACGGGCTGAGGTCGTCATTATAAATAATGGCTCAAATACACACAAAATATAATGAATATTTACTACATGGGATATAATAGAAACATTGGCCATCTAGCCATGCTACATCCAGTTGCTTAAGCCAAAATTCTAGCTCTTATTCTTCATTTTTCACTTTCCCTTATAATCTGCACTCAGTCCATCATCCAAGATTGCCAGACCTTTCATCAGCATGTACACCTAATCGGGCAGCTCCTGTCTGCACTGTTGCTACCTGGGGACAAGCCTCTCCCAGCTGTCACCTAGAGCTCTCACAGGTCAGCTTCCGGCTGTCCTCTAGTCTATCTTACCGAAAAAGGAGGACTGTTTTAAGAACGTAAATTAGTGTGTATCACTCCCTAGATCAAAGTCTTCCAGTGGTTCTCCACTGCAGTATGAATGAAACTCGGCATGAACCCCACAATCTCCCAATGGCTGGCTGCTTTTATTCATTTCAAATTTGTCCTTAAAGGTGTCCTTTCTAATCCATCATCTAAAATTTCCCTTCCATCCTGGTCGCCCTTTGTCTACTAACATGTTTTATTTTTTTCAAGCCACCTCTCATGTTTGAAAATCTGTTGATTTGTTACATATACTTGGCACACAACTCTTGTTTAATGTTGACAATTACGGAACAGAACAATTTGAAGGACCAACTTATTGTAAGCAAGAGAGAGTACCACAGAAAAGAGAATCGAAATATCCCAGAGACATGTTTTTCAAGTTGGTAAGAATCGCAGATCAAGAAAAGCCAAGGGAGTAAGAGACACTCGCTATATATGGAGTCAGGGAGCAACTTGACATGACTGGAGAAGATGCTTGAAATGGAGAAGCAAGTGCGACTCTAGGAAAGAGGCAGATTGCTGAGCCTCAAGTGTTACGCAGAGGCACTTCTGAGGAAAGCCCTTGAGTGAAGGATTATTATGTTCTCTGTCTTCGGAGCTGGCTTCAGTTGAGCCATGTTGAGCTGCTAATCTACAGTATCATGGAAGAACCTATTGATTCAGAACTGTTGAAATGCCAGTGATTTTGCTCTAGTGATTTTTATCTTTAGTTAAATGTGTGTTCCGATCAGCAGGTCAGCCAGTCAGAACGAAGGCAGATTTGGGTTCTCTGAGATAAATAATATTAAAAACAGCTGGTAGAGAAAGCACGATGTGGTTTTCATGCTTGCTATAGAACAGGCAATGGGATTCTGTAAGTATTAAAATGATGAGCGTTTCCAGTCATGTAAGGAGACTTACTCTCACGAATACACTTACATTAGTAATGTGATTATTAAAAACAAAGAGCGTTCTCTTTTTGGTGGGAAGGAGCCTATGACGCCCTGCCACGGATGGCGCTGAGGGTTAGGGGACGATTACGGCGACAAGGAAATGTGCCACAGGTTCTGCCTCAGCCCTCCTCTTCACTTTAGCTCATTTTTCTTATCTCTCAAGGGAAATAAACCCTTGAAGAAATCAGTGTATGAAAATTAGTGTTCCATGGATGCAGTTTTCAAACTTCAAAGGCAGGTGCCCTTGGGTACAGAAGGAGGTGCGTACCCCTCAAATGACCCCTACGAGGGTCCTCTCCACTTTGGCCTCCCCCAGCAGGCAGGCTCCAGGCTACTGAGTGTTCGCAGGGTATTTGGGAGTTAAAACAGATGTCTTACCAGAAATGTTTCTTCCCATTTGCAGGAAGAATAAGGGAACAGCGTGGGCTGTTGAACTTGTATGTTTGGAGATGGGAGGAAATTGGAAGCTCTTGCCAAACCATTTCTCCTCAGGCGCCTCGCATCTCCTGTGGGCTGGATCAGCTCTGAGCGTGGCTTTGTGAATCAAGTTTGAACAGCAACCACCACCCAGCTGGAGATAGATCTGCTTTCTGTCTTTAAGTTGAATTCTCTTGAGAATCTTTTGAGATGATTTGAGGGACTATGAAATCTGAGACAACATATGTTGGGGGAAAGAAAGGACAATATTTTATATATTTATGTATGACAGTATATTAATTATATATATAATTGTTGTATATATTATAGTTATTAATTATATATATAAACAGTGCCTATATTACATTTACCATACATACATACTTACATATATTACATACATGATTAAATTATAATATTTAAGCAGTTATTTTACATATATGTTTCATATGAGCATATATAAATGCTCATATTAAGTACTATATGGGTGCGAATTCCATGATCTGTGTTACTTTCTGATCGTTTCCCCTTTTTCCTCGTGTTTTCCCAGCAGCTATGCGAAAGTTCTTTAAATGGGAATTCCTCTTCTTTCTCACAGGATGAGGACAGAAGACTGAGCTCCGGCTATTCTCAAGGTTTCAGGGCAGGAGACAGGAGCTCTCCGGGAAGTTTCCTTGCTAGAGAAACGCAGCAGACTCTTGTCTGAGGCACTTCCGGAGGGGGGCGGGTTGCTGCCCACGCGCTGGGAAAGGCAACTTTGGCTTGCACTGAGTTCATGGATGTTTTCTGTTGGCTCTCTCGGGGAAGTTCTCCGCCACCATTTCGGTTTAGCAAATGACCTCGGCCTTTTTCCCCTCAAATTTGAGAGGAGATGACAGGGAGATTTTGCAGTAGTTCGCTTTCAGTGGTGGAGGTGGTAGTAGGGAGGCATCCCCTTTACTTAGTTTACTTTTAGGAGGACCAGGTGACCCCTTTACTCCTCCTCTTTGCACTGGATTGAATATTTATCATTACAGTTCATAGAACCAGGCTGCAGGGAGACAAAGCAACACTCAAGGAAGGCACTTTTCTCCAGTAAAAGATGCCGAGAAAGGAGAAAAGACACTACAAATGCAGCTACATTCTGAATTTCGGGGGTGCACGGCTGACACAGTGCGAACTATGTAGACAGGGACAGTGGCCTGGATTTCAAATCTGACTCCACTTGTAGACTTAATACAGAAGTGACTGAAATGGGCAATTAGGAAAAGTCCATTGACCCATGGAAAAGTCTATTTTTTAAATATTTCCAGTAAGTAGATTTTTTATCCTGAACAACTGAACTCTTAGGAGATGGGCAATTCTCCTTAATAGATATTTCCCCTACAGCTGGTTATATCCATACAGAATGCTGGCCGGTGATGTTGCAGAAAAGCGATTAACTGCGTAAGTTAAAGAGCACAGATGTCCCCACTGTACACTGATTTTTCATATGTATGTCTCAGCATTCCGGGAGGCTTGTTAAGAAGTTCCAGGAAATAATTCTGGTGTAAAAGAAGTTTTAAACAATGCCATTGTAAATACAAGGATACTATCAACAAAGCACATCTCTGGGTACTTCCCTTTCAGCTGTACATACATCTTCTCCTCCTCTGGGTCTTCCTGTGTCCCTCTAATAGGGTTTCAACCAGACCATCCCTCGGAAGTTTGCTTTACCTCCATGCTTCAGCCGGTCTTTTCTCAGTCACCTGGCCTCCCTGCTGCTCTTTTAGGAAATACATTCCTTCCTGCAGTTGCTTAGAAACAGACCTAACATCTTCTTGAGCTACGTGAACAAATAACTCAGCAATCTATGGGATCAGTTTTTCTCGAAGTCAAGGATTATTTCTCCTTTCATTGTTGGGGCGAGTCTTTCAGGTGGAATCTGCATTTACCACATGGTATACACGGATGCTATGTGATACTTCATAGAACCCACAGATACAGTTACAGAGAAATTCCCCCAGCCTGTCAAACACACCAGTCTGCTTGTGTCTGCACCATGCTCCTTTCCTTACTAATCGATACAATGTAGTATTTTTCATTGTTTTCTCCGTGGAACATCTGGACTACATCTTGAAAAAGGTTAGATCTATTAATCTAGAAGTCTAGATAGAGTGTAAGTAACCTGAGTTGTAATGAACATGCTTGTGGATCCTCATCTACATTGGTATTTAAGGACTATCTCCTTAACCTACCTATTCATTACATTCTCCTGACTATATTCATCCCTTTCTCTATGAGAGATAGAGGTAAGATTCATTTTTGTTTGTTTTTTGGAGACAGGGTCTTGCTTTGTAGTTCAAGCTGGCCCCAAACTCTGTGTAACCCATGCTAGCCTCAAACTCAGCAGTCCTCTTGCCTCTGCTTCCTAAGTGCTGGGATTATGCCTGGCATTGTGGTATGTGGTTACCAGGGATCAAACTTGGGACCTTGCTCTTGGCAGGCAAACTCCAGAACCACTGAACTGAATCCCTGGCCCAGAGATAAGATTCTAAACTGATTTAGATCAAGGACTCTGGATCTTTGGTATTTGTTAACTGGGCAAGTTACTCAGTTGCTTAAACCTCTGCTTCTACTTCCTTATCTGTAAAGTAAGGATAACAAAATTACCTATATTTCAAAGGCTATTAAGGAAGATTACATGTGTTTATATGTATATGGAGCTTGCACTTGATATTTATAGAAGGAACATATGACACAGAAGACATGTGCTGACTACTATCATTATCAAATCCTTCCTAGCAACATTTAAATACATGCTTTTTAAGATTTTCCTATTTAAAAAAAAAAACTTTATAGGCTCTTAATTTCTCCCCTTTGCAGCCACAGTAATATCTTCTTCTTTTTTTTTTTTTAGCAAAACATGTGTTGGCACATTTATTTTAAATGTACATAATGATAACATGAATCATAGGGAATTTGTATCTGAATATGATACAGTTTGCTTCCTTTTCTCATCCATCTCTCCCTTCAACTGCTCTTCTCCCTTTTTGTATACAAGAGCTTTTTCATTTCCTTCAAAAAGTACTTTTCGCCCTCTCCCCCTCTCCCACTCTCAAGGTTTTAGTACAGGTGGAATGCTATTCTCACCACCACCATTTACTTAGCTTTTTAAAACTCAGTTTTCTACTGTCAGCCCACTAGTTTCTTTTGTTGGGAAGACTCAAACTTAGCAAATGGTGTTGACTTTTGCTTTCAAATGCTGCATGGAATTTATGAGATGTGATTTCACAGTGTGTTTATGCAATCATTTGTTTAATGTCTGCCGCCTCTATCACGCTAGGGAGGACAGGTAAATGCTCATTTGTGTGCTTAAATGTTTCTTCAGTGTTGAGCACTGACACGTAGTAGGTTTCATAAATCTTAGTCCCATGAATGAGTTGATAAATAAATATAATTGTACACAGAAACCCTCAGGAAAGAGCCAGTGCTGGGAATCCATTAGCATTGTTCAGAATACAGCTTTGGAATGAGACAGATCCAAGAACCAGTCCTTACTCTTCTACCTGCCGGTGGCGTCATCCAGGCCAAGACTCTCAACCTTCCAAAGAGTTTCCATTTCCCGTCTGTACAAACACGTGTCTCTCTAGGGAAGTACAGTGTCTGACATGACTCAGAGGTTTTCTGGGACGAAGAGAGGTTGGAGACAAAGGCTTATCATAGTATATGGACCAAAGCAAGGAAATCTGGATGAGGTTAACATGAATGACTTCATCCTACCAACAACTTCTCCCCTCAGAGTTTCTCAGTGGCTAATTCCAATAGCCCAATACTGAAGGGACTTGTCACACACATTTCCATCCTATTTTCTATGCACATCAAAGAGAGAGGTGGCTCGTATGTCTTTTTCTACATACTCTTGTCAGTGTTGACCTTTCTCTTCTCTTGTGGACAGTTTCCACGCCGCTCCTGCCGCTCATTCTGAAGCCTGTGCCTCGAGTCACACGCATCACTTCCCGCAGCCTTTGCCGGAGCCTTCTCTCAGTCTCGGGGCTGCACCTGCCATGTTTCTTCACCGGCAGGGTTCAGAGCTTTCTTCTCTTGTCTGCCTTTGGGAGGATGGAGAAACAAATCATGCCTCAACCTGCTCAGTTCTTGTCTGCACTCAGAGTGAGAGTGAGTGATCTGGGAGGCAGAATATTGTTAATTCTTCTTTTGGGCTTGAGAAACTATCTCTCCAGGACACACATGGGAGGGATTCTGCTAAGAATGCCACAGTCTTCCCAGAGTGTCTGGACTGTGTCTTTCTCGCTCTACTTTAGTGAAGTTAGGGAACATCGAATGTAACAGGGAAGAACAGGTTACTGGGAGCCCGGAGCCCCCGTTGTCTCCTCTCCAAGAGGGGTTATTGTTTTTACTCCATTGCCTCCTTTCCCCCAGGCACTAGGGCAGCTTTTGCTCAGGAGGAAATCTTTTCTGTTATTAAGCAGCTTTTTGCTGGTGTGAGTCTTTGCTGATCCCTCAAGAGATGGTACTCTGAGTGGTTTAGATTGCAGAGATGCTTTCCTTTTATGTTTATGATTATAGTTTCTAAGCTGTGTTTTTGCTTTCAACACTAAGAAACTGTTTCTTGGTTCTTTTGCGGCAGCATCGTCTTTTCCACTCATTTACATGGTTTGATCTTTTTTGAGTAGCTATAGATGATCTTTTGTCTCACTGAACTGGCTTTAGAAAAGTTTGTGCATCGTAGTGTGAGGAACATATCATGGAGAATATTCATTCTTGCCAGACTCCTGTAAAGAACATACCCAGAAGCAGCCAAGTGATCAGTGTCTTAACTGAGTTTTGTTAGTTTTTTCCCAAGGTAAAGTGCATGGATTTATTTTTTGCTTTCATGGTGATTTCCTGATTTTTCTTTCAAGGACAAAAGACTTGCTGTCTGAGCAGCTGGATTGCTTCCTCCTACTTTTCTGTCCTTGGAGACATTTGGCCCATTAAGGGGAGCCCACGGATTCCATTTCAACAGATGCATCTCACATTTATTCAGGATAGAAGTGATAATGATGACTCACGGAGCTGCTAATACAATTACAGCCTTTGTTGCTTAGCAGTCATCTCTTGACCCCACACAGGCACAGAGATTTGTTGCTCTGTTCTGTCATAAGGACAGAGTGAAAGCACAGTGTGCGTGTGACACGATGTCAAGGAGACCAGATCATTTCTACTTGATAATAAAATGCAGTTTGCTGTTTGACTCCTATCCTTAAGTGAAAGCCCACAGACTGTGGGGCTTTCTGAACTGGGTAAAAAGTAATCTATTTCTAGGTTTGTAACAGTGGAAAGCCTGTTATATATATTTATATAAATATAAATATATATTTATATTTAAGTGACTAGAAGCGAGAAAGTAATAAGAAGGGAAAGACACTCTTATTCATCATCATTTTATATTATGTATAAATCCAACCTCTGTATCAGTAAAAGATTCCAGCCGCTGTGTTATTTGAAATTTGGTTGCAATTGTTTTGGAATTAGATGAATTTAAAATGTCCAAATCGAAATTTGAATACTTTGAAGCGGTTCCTCTTTCCTCTCTAAAAGCATCTGGCCCAAAATCTTGGTCTTCATTTAGTTTGGCTCCTGTAGGAGCTTAAAATATTTGGAAGATAAAGTAAGAGACAGAGATAGATAGGGAAAGAGAGAGAGAGAGACAGGCAGACAGACAGCAGACACAGACAGACAAAACAGAGACAGACAGAGAGACAGAGACATAGAAACAGAGGGAGAGACACTTCCTCTTCCATAAATCCCTTTCCTAGTACTCAGATGCCTCTCAATTAGCTGTAGGAAAGAAAGTACTTGCCTCCTTGGTAATTAACAAAGCAGGATTAACACTGGCAAGCATGAAAAAAAATTCTTTGTGGTTTATAAATAATTTAAACTGATGTGAATTTGAATCTAATTCAACTACTTACTAGCCAGGTGACCCAGAATAAGTTATTCTAACTTTTAGTGAAAGAATGTCCATAAAATGGGGTTTTACGGTATGCTCCTGTATTAGTCACTTTCTTGTGGGAATGAAGTATTCAACACCTAAAATTTAAAGGAGAAATTTATTCTGTCTCAGAGTGACAGTGGATTCATTTCACTGTTAGCTGGCTCTAAGGCTGAAACGGCATGGCTAGAACATCAGTGCTTTCAAGAAACAGAGGAGGAAAGCTGCTCACTGCGTGGTGGCTGATGGGGGTGGGGGAGAGCAAAGGGATGAGGGAGAGGGGAGACGAGGGAGAGGGGA
>PVIR01034035.1:0-17467 GCA_004026965.1 Petromus typicus
TCTAGCAATTTCTTGGACTTTTTATCTGCATAATTTACTTATTGAATGCTTTCCTCTAAATGCTCATGAGTCATTTCAAATTTACATTGCATTATGTAAAATAAATTTCTTTCTTGAAAATACATGGCTCCATCTCACACTTTCTTTTTTTAACTATTATAAAATAGGTTAGAAATTACTGAATCAAGCTGCATTTGCTGTGATCATTGCTCAAGTGTCCAATCTCAACAATTATTTTATCATTTCTCAGGATATCTGGGTGAGTTTTTCCCAATTCCCAATGTCATTATCCTTCCCATTAACTCATTGTGTTATTGCTAGTTTGGTGGAATGGATCTAGCACCCGACTCTCAATTCTTTCCATCTCTGTCATTATTTCAAAGAGCAGTAGATTGACCTTTAATAACAATAGCCTAAAATATATCTTATATTTTATTAAAAGCATATCTGTAATATCACCTTAGAAATCAAATAAATCAAAATTTCCCTCAAATATTTCACTTGCATTCTGAAAGCCTCCAAGTAACTTATTCTATGTTGGTTTTGAGAGGTTCCCCTGCTCTTGATGAACTGGAAATATAAGAAAAATATAAAAGCTGTTGCACCACAATTAAACTTCAAATGATCTGTTTTCATGATTTTGGTATTTAGCTTTGCATTTTTAACAACACCTATATTTTTTCTCTACTCATTCATCAGATTTCATTACTCCCTTAAAAATTGCTACAAACTGTCATTAAAATGTGCTTTAACATAACTCTCAGCTTCTCCCTTTATCTTTGTGCTTCTGTACTCTTAATTCTGCAACACTAGTTAAACTAAATTAATGATCAAACATTTAGTTTCAATCTTTTTCCTCTTAAATTTAGGGGATATCAATAAGTTATCAAGTACTTAAATTATATACATAAAGCAAGTTTTAAAATCAAATTTATATTATCCACTAAAAGGCTAATAAAAGTGAAATTTGTGTAGCTAAGCAACATTTTATAAGTAAAAATGTATTCTAGGTAGTTTGAAATATCTGTGAACTTTTATGAAGTATAAGTTTATTTTTGAAATGATGAGGCAATTCTTTAAAGAGTTAACCTTTAAAAAATGTATCTACATTCTGTTTGAAGGGTATTTTTTATTATAGCTAAGAGAACATGTATTGGAGCTTACAGTAAATGGCACTCCTTTATAAGACAACATAGCTGCCCGGAAATGTCAATTCAGAAAGAAAAATTGACCTTACAAATATTTAAAAAAATAATGTCTTCCAAAAAAAAAAAAAAAGAAATCCCTTTAAACCTCAGGCTTTTGTAATATCAAATACAGGAAGGACAAATACATTTATCTTAATATTCAGTGGAGAAGTGATTTTGTAAATGTATAATTACATAAGCAACATATAATTACTGTAAAATACTATTTTAGATCAAAATTATCTAAATAAAATATGACCTTTCTGTCCTCTCATCTGTACTCCAACATGAGTTGAATTTTCACTACAGTAGGCATGGCAGAAAACACCCAGGGCCAATGACCTCCTGGACAGAAGGGAGGACTGGGATGAGGCTAATTTCATAGACAGAGCAATAGCAAAGAAAGGCAGCCAGAAAGCTTCTGAAACATCCAGAGTGGGAAAGATCCAGGTCTCTTATTGAAGGGGTAAAGCATACAAATGGGGAAATGGTAAAAGGCTGTATTCTCTTAGTGAAAACTGTCAGAAAAACAAAAGAGCTTCTGGCAGCAGGTTTTCGTTAAAGTAGCAACATGGCTGAGCCCTGAGGACAAAGGTCAGGTGGAAGCCAAGATCTAGAAGCAAGGGTGAGAAGAAACATTTATTTATTCTTCTTGTTTTCTTATCTCTGACATAAGCTCTTTACAAAAGATATATTAATCAACAATATGAGCTTTTATCCATATTCTTCTTTTAATTTTAGAAAGCTTACACTGAATATGTAACAGAGTTAATATTCAGTTTGGTACTCTGATTTCAAAGATCATTTTCTCATCTATTCTATAATATAAATTTGCTTACCTGTCTTAAACTTATATAACCACACTCCTATCATCTTTGAAAAAATTTTGTAAGAATAACAATTTTAAAAACCCTCAAAATCACACAACTCAAAATCGCATAGAACTTAATTTTTTCTTTTTTTAAAATATTTTGAGACAGGGTCTTGCTTTGAAATTCAGGCTGGCCCCAAAGTAGCCCAGGCTGGCATTGAACTCACAGCAATCCTCCATCCTCTGCCTCTTGAGTGTTGGGATTACAGGCATGAGCCATTACACCTGGTCCCAGAACTTAAAATCTATATGTTTGTCACTCCAACAGCACAAGCTCATTATTAAGATGACAATAGTTATTTCATTACCTCTATAGTCTAGAACATATCTCAACAAACTATAGCCTAAGAGCTATATCTGACACACAGAGTGTTTGTAAATAAAGTTTCATTGGAACAAAACCTCATTCACTTGTTCATGCATTGTGTATACCTGCTTTTCAATTAGGAAGGTGAGGTTGAGTAGTTTTGATGGACCCCATTAAACCCACCAAATCTGCAGTATTTACCATCTAGCACATTCAGAAAAACTAGATCATACAAGCAGCACACCTCTACTGAGAGCTTAATGAAGTAGACTCTATCTTGCTGGCTTCACGTATCTGTTATGATTTGATGGAAGTTACATTTCAGACAGCTGAACAAAAAGCATAAGATGAAGGAGCTTGTACTGGTTAGCTTTACTGTTCCTAGGACAAGATATCCAACCACTATATCGTTAAAGAGAAGAAGTTTGATTTGGCTCACAGTATTAGAGGATTGGATCCATAATTAACTTGCTCCAGTGCAGAAAAATCGTGATGGAAGGGCATGGCTGCTCTGCTCTGTTCATAATGGCAAGGTGGGGCAGAGCAGGAGAAGTAACAGCATCAAAAAGAAAGGGACCTGGAATCAATCGGAGAAGGAAGTCACGCCTCCATCACCTACTCAAGCATTATTTATTGTCAACTCAGCATTCTGTAGTTTCTTTCCATAATTTCTCCCATGGAGAAATTTCTTTTAGTGCAGAGTACTATACAGAGTACATATGTACTTGTGAATAACATGAGCTGACAATGTTCCACCCAAAATGTAATATTATTATCAAGCAAATAAGGATGCCTCAATGTAAGAATGAACACAGCTCAATCATTTTATTGACTTACTAATGAGGAAAAGACTAACAGCTCACAATGAGTTCAAAGAGGAAACTAAGAAATCATTTACACACTGATTATTACAATCATAGAATGCATTTATAAATATATCTATTTAGTAAAAATAATCAAATGCATTCAATATTACTCAATTACTTTACATTTTTGTTAATAATAATATTTTACATTGTTCAGTAAGTTTAAAAAATCTGCTATACATTAGAAATTTACCATAATAGGAAATTACATAATCTTTTAGATCAACTTCATCTTTCACAATTTTTCTTATATATATAAAAACTCTTAAATTATAACACAATAGAACCTGCATATCATTAGAAATTTTAAAACGTGATAATAAACTATTTTAAGGTCACACAAATTCTGGTGCTTCCATGTTTATTAACCAAAATCTTTAATCGTAAACTATTTATAGTAAGTTTTTCACTGTACAGTATGCAAAAATCCATTCACCAGTAGTCTTGATCATTTCATAATTGCCTGACCACATTAAGTTGTAAGAATATCGGAGACAGTGTCTGCCCAAGGGGTTCTTGTACAGAAACATTACATGCTGAAATTTAAAAACAAGGCAAACTTTACCACTAGCAAAATCCTGTTTTGTATTATGTGTGTTGCTCAGTTGCCTCTCCTAAAAAATTCTTGTGTTTATCATTTACTTTAGGTGACTCTGATGAACTCACAGAACTTTCCTGTATTCTCTTTTTGAATTTCTGAAACTGTGAAGTGTTACATCAAATAAATCAAATTACCTGCATTTCTTGGTCAGAATTAGAAGTCAAACAAATAATAACTCCTAGAATAGAGATCTCTCATTCATTTTCTTTTATGTCTTTTGCAGATATTATCCAAATTCTTGGTACAATATATTTTCCTACTTTACATTTCATCTAAACTCACTGTTTTGGAGCACTAAGAACTACTGGCATAGATCAAGTATACTAATGTTTGAAGTGGGAGAATGATACAGCTCAACCAACTCAAGAAACGATTTGTGTATTAAAGAAAATATATTACAAGACATTCTGTCAATGAAAATTATATGGTTAATTAGCTGTACTTAGAAATGCAGGTGTGCACTTAGCTAACATTGTTTTTATTATTATTATTTTAATTTTTTGAGACAGGATCTCGTTTTTGTAGTTCAGGCTGGTCCTGAGCTCAGCTTTGAACTCACAGTAATCCTCCTGCCTCTGCCTCCCAAGTGCTGGGATTACAGGCCTGCGTCACCACACCTGTTACTGTGGTATATGGTTCTGATTGCTGGTGGGTGTGAGTCTCTACGCCCATTATTGTTGTATGTGGTTATCAGGGATTGAACTCAGGTCCTTGCACTTGCAAGACAGGCACCAGAATCACTGAGCTAACTCCATGGCCCAGCATTGTTTTATTAAAAGACAAACAAGGATACTTCTTTGTTTTGTCTTTGGATGTGTTTTAATCTGATAAATTATTAATGGGTATTCCAGGTTTCTAAGGTTTCATTGTTGTTTTGTTTTGAATCTTGGCTATATTTGCATATCTTTTTGCACACACTTCAGTGAAAATGAGAAAACCAAGCCAGGTTTCAATTTAACATCATAAACTGAATGTCTTGGTACCTACGTGGTATCTGTTTTTGCAGAAAGTATTTTTATTTTGTCTAGCAGTTCATCATTTTCTTTTACTCTCTATTGCTTTTCCTTTTCTTTCATTATTCCTCCACACAACTGACAACTAAACAATTGGTCATCATACGTAGTCACCTTAGTTTTAGTGATTCTTATGCATTATCTATTTAGCTATACTTACAGCTACATAAAATGGCAATTTGACATTGATCCTCTTATATTTCAGACCAATGTCAAGAATTCTAGAATTTGATATGCAAAGATATATACATATGTAATAATGGCACATTTGGTTGTTAGATGGGTCAAATTAGTACTTAGTATTTTCCCCAAGCCTGACATGTTTTCATCATGTTTCTTTCCTATCATAATATGATTACTATATATGTAACATACCAAACTTCCAATTTGTTACTTATCTTTTATACATACACACGCCTTTTTTTTTTTCTTTACTGCATATCAAACACAAGACCTTGCTCTTCCGAGGCAGACACAGTGATACTAAGCTAAATCCTAAGGCCCATATGTATGTATGTATATATGTATGTATGTATGTATGTATGTATATACATATGTATATACATATATAGATGTATATGTATATATATATATATATATATATAATTTTTTAAAAGAGCATCTTGCTATGTAGTTTAAATTGGCTTGAATTCACTGTGCAGCCGCCTCTTTGAGCCTATTGAGCAATAGTATTACAGGCACGTGCTACTATGCCTAGCTTTGAATAATTTATTTCTATTATCCAAATATTTATCAATATTTTCATGCTCAATTTTATAAAAGATTTGTTGACACTTTGAAACACTGATCAAACATACCTTTTTTTATACAAGATATCTTGGTGACATTTCTTTTGTAATGTTTTTTCTGACTACTTCCTTTAAATAAATGCATATTCTATTAAAATATTTGTTAAGGTACATTTTAAATGGCCTTTTTGTAAAAATTTCTTTAAATTTTTCCTGCAAAAACTGTCAGCCAATTATGGCATTAGGTTTTATTTTAGGTTTCAAAGACAGACTGAATATGACAAGTTTACAGTGAACGTGTTTTAAAGAAAATAATCAGTTTTAATTTTGTATAGAGATAGTATATGCTTTCTGTTAATTTTTATGGAACTGGAACATAGGTAGGAATTAAAAATATCTTAAAAAGATATGCTTCTAAGAATGATCTGCTAAAAATTAATCTCTTCTAAGTTACAAATCCACCCAAGTAAGCTGTGATTAATTTTGAATTTATAGCATACTTTCATTAATTTGCATATAATCATTATATAGTTCATGTGTTTCTACAGTTTTAGATATGGATCTACTAGTTAGTATCTACACTGCTAGTGGAATATACTAAAGCCAAAAGTTTAAACTTGGGATAAATATTTACTGTTTAGTAGATATTCCTTTTTACTGTTTCTCGCACACACACTAATAATTTGTGGTGCTAGGAAAAGTCTCTACAGATTTCCACAGGGAGCCAGATGGCCTTCCATCATGACCTCTGCGCAGTGCTCTTAGCATCCAAGGGAACAGGAAGCTCTGGCTCATTACCCGCAACCAGATGTTTCTAAGTCTCTATCACTGTTGCTAAGTGGCAGTTAATGTCTGGTGCAAAGGGTATTTGCTTGAACCTATGATCCATGAAGTTTTGTCTCTTCCAATACAAATACCACCCACGAGCAGAAATGCTTCCTTAAGTGTATATAACACAAGCTCTCCTCATTTTTAGAAATACTGCTCTAATACTGGAGACATTTAATTTGTATTTTTCTCTTTTTCCCAGCTGAGAGTAGTAAGACTATTATAGTGTAAGAAAGTATGAAAGTGTGTCTTTAAGTAATTAAAAATTGTATCTGACTATTTCTTAGTTATGTAAATTGTTACTGTATAATTACTCTATAAACTGCAAAATTCTAATTATTTCCATCAGAGGGTAGAAAGCCCAATGCAAAGGAATTAGATTTGTGGTGCCATTTCTAAGTTCTGCTTGATGAAATGATTTCCTGTGGCATTTGGGTAATGAAAGCCATCATTTTAGAGTCTGATGCACTGTAGATGAACAAACATACCTGTAGCCACAGATTTAAACAAGGAGAGAGGTACTATTTCAGTTTAACCAGGATCTAGAAGGCTAATTTACTTTCTAACAAACTAGACAATGGACAAAATATTGTTTCTTATGAATTATTAATGGTTGCTTTTTATTTTTGAAACCTATTCAGGGTATGAGTTATCTGTCATGCTAGAAGTGGTAAAAGAAAGTCTGAATATATCTTAAATTTAAAAAAAATTAGATATTCTCATAAATTCATTGTTAGTGAAGTTGTGTCATAAAAGTCTTTAATAGAAATGCTAGATTATTTAATGAGTTGTAGACCATTGGTCTGCCAAAATTCATTTATTCATCCAAGTAGGTAGTCATTATATGTCAGATAGTTTATAACAACACTTCACATGGGTGGATTTTTATGGAGAATTAAGTAACCATGTGTTGAGAGAAGGATCTCTCCTTTGCTTTTGTCTTTGTTCTTTAAACTATGGAGCTACATATGGTCTTCAAACTAGAAACTGTTTTAATTTCACATGATTATCTTTGAAATATCTGAACTCTAACTGAATTATGCAATTGCATAATTTTTTTAAATTTTTGAATTGTTTGTGATAATGGTTATAAGTTTAAGTTTCCTGTAACCAGATGGACAAAAGACAAGCCTATTGCTAGGACTATGTCACACATTGTGTGCATTTCCTGAAAGTTCCTTTTCCTCTGGAAAGTGATTACTCCAAAGCAGTGCTGATGGTTTGATAAGCAAGAATGATTGAGTGTAGATTTCCATGTGTTAAATTTAAGTTTTGGAAGGCTTCGTGTGGACTATAACCTTGTAATCATCTACAGGCAAATTATCCTTAACCAACAAATTTTTTTCTCATGTTTGAGCCCCAATAGAAATGTCAGAATATAGTCCTTTGTTTTGTTTGTTTCATTTTAAGAATGAGATTCTTTTTTGGATTTACAATAAAATCAAAAGCAAAACAAAAATATCTGGCTCTTTATCCATCATTTATTTTCTCTCCTTTAGTAACATTCTGATCTTTCAAAAAGAAATTTAACCATTTACTATAACATACACCTTATTGATCAGGCAGAAACAAGCATCGGGGGTTTCCTGGAAAACAAGAAAAAAAGTAAGAGTACATTCAGAGCCTCAGTGAGTTAGAAAAATGTTAGAATAAGCACTGCAAAAATATTAAATAAGAATTGTACAGAACTGTAAAAAATATTAACAACTAAGTAACAAATATTTCATATCTACAACATGCAAATCATAGTCTGTTATTGGATAAAAGCAATACAAAACTATCTTGTAATATTCTTATTTTCTTCATTGTCTGTTCTATGAATTAAAAAATATTGTAAAAGAAAATATTTAAAGGGAAATGGAGTGTCAGGGTAACTAAAAAGGGAAAATAAATGTGATGGTAAAAAGAGAAACAAAGGTTATGTATATAGGAGGTAAGGCATTGTATGCTGGGTAGAGGAATGGGAAAAATTAGAATTAAGTCATGTCATATATTGTACAAATTCTCAATTTGTGTGTGATTATGTTGTTTATATATAATGTACCAATAAAGATTCAAAAAATTCAAATTCTATCAGTTCAAGAGTAAAGATGGACATATTTCAGAGTATAGGAGAGAAAACACAGAAGAGGTCTGAGGAATGATTTTTTTTTTTTGAATCAGGGTCTCACTTTGTGGTTCAGGCTGGCCCTGAGCTCAGCCTCAAACTCACATCACAGCAATCCTCCTGCCTCTGCCTCCTGAGTGCTGGGGTTACAGGCATATGCCACCACGCCCGGCACTGTGGTATGTGGGTACTGGTTGCTGCGGGAGTGAGTCTCCACACCCAGTATGGTATGTGGTTACCGGGGATCGAACCCCGGTCCTTGAGCTTGCAAGACAGGCATGGAACAACTGAGCTAAATCCTTGACCTGAGGAATGATTTTTAAAACTATATAGCTATGCCTCCAAGTACTAAAGAGTTTGACTTATGGCCCTAATAAATATCTAAAATTAAACAAGCACTTTTAAGCAAATATCATCCAAATTGTATGACACTCAACATAATATAAAGATAGAATTTCATAATCAGAAATAGCTTCTTATCTCTAATTTGCTTAATTATTCAAAAGTATAATGACTTTTTTTTTTTGCTTTCTAACTTTGTAATGATGGCAAAAACCTTATCATAGACTAGAGCTGCTCTTAACTTTGTATATTACCAAGTTAGTATAATGTTGATATTTGTTTTTGAAGGAATTGAAAATAAGATTATATGTGTTAAAATAATAACTTATCTACTAAGTAATAAAACTAAAATGGGAACCTCACCTTCTAATTTTTTTTTTTTTTTAAACAGGATCTCCCTTTGTAGTTCAGGCTGGCCCTGAGCTCAGCCTCAAACTGACATCATAGTAATCCTCCTGCCTCTGCCTCCCTAGTCTGGGATTACAGGTGTGAGCCACTACACCTGGCACTGTGGTATGTGGTGCTGATTGCTGGTGGGCGTGAGTCTCCACACCCAGTATTGTATGTGGTTACCTGGGATTGAACCCTGGTCCTTGCGCTTGCAAGAAAAGCGCTGGAACCACTGAGCTAAATCCCCAACCCTCTAATTTTCATTCTAACCTTTTCTTATTGAACAAAGCTAATCAATTCTAATTTCAGGCAATCTATGGATCACTACATGTTTTTCTGCTAGTGTATTGTTACTGTGCTTGTTATTATGCCTTTTTTAGTCTATTAAATCTCTTCTCTATTTGAGCTCTTTTTCTTCTAAACTTTCCATAATTTTTTTATTCTCTCTCCAATCAGAGGCTTTTATATTCTTCACTGCTGATACTTTCTTTCAGATGATTAAAAAAGCAATAGCTAACTGGTTTAATACAAATCTTCAGTGCTCATCAGTCTAATATAATCAATGTTTGAAGAAAAGTCTGGAAAAACATTACCTAGTAGAAAAACAATTAAAATAACAAATTTTTACCTTGAGAACCATCTGACAAGTCAATAGCAGTCTTGCAGCACGCAAACCTGTAATGCATGAATCTAAGATTCATCATTTTGCTATTTTCTCAGTTATATATTTTAAAACTCTTCAGATTACATGTGATAAAACACACCCAACCTGTGTTATCTTAATGTTTGTGTTCAGAAAAAAAAAGGAAATTATCATTGACAAACAATAATATATTCTTCCACTGCATGATTCTTTCATGATGATGGACATTTTGTACTGGAAGGACCAGAGTCCTCAATGAAGTGTGAGTATAATGCAGGTGGAAGGGATTCTATTTCCTTCCCAGCCTTTGGCTGCTCAGCAATAGCTGTCAAACATGTCTGCTTTCTTGTGACTCACAAGTCTTCTCTTCTCCATCGCTGATCTGGGTGGCAGAACTATTTTGAATTCCTTCCCACACTATTGCGTGTGTCTGTTTTGCACCGAGAGCCATTAGTATTCAATGTGTTTCCTCAGTTATCTGGTTTTGATTTCAACAATTCAAAATATAAAACTCAGGGGAATGAAGATCATGTACTCTTAAATATTGTCCATTTCTCAGTCTGCCTGTCTGTATGTAAGTGAACTATTCTGACATTGATATTCCTACTTTATTAGCTATCCTTGGTTTGAACTGGGAATTTGTTATGTAAGGTGATCCTTTAAATGTATTTTAAAAAATGAGTTTGTAGATACAAAGCTGTCTCAGTCCATTTTTAAAAAGTCACAGGTAGATTGTAAAATCATGACTTTTATACATTGTAATAAAGAATATGTATTAAATAATTAATTTACTCATATAGAGTAAAACCTCAGTTTGTGAACACTTCTGTCCACGAGCAATTCAATTGCAAACAAAAGCACTCATCAAAATTTTACATCTATTCACAAACTCAGCTTCGTGTGACAAACACAAACATGACCATCTTACTCACACTATCATGAACATGACCATCTGTCCTGAAATCGTAAAAAATTAAGTTCAGAGGCCAGGGATTTAGCTCAGTGGTTCCGGTGCCTGTCTTGCAAGCACAAGGGCCCGGGTTCGATTCCCCGTAACCACATACAATACTGGGTGTGGAGACTCACTCCAGCAGCAACCAGTACCACATATCACAGTGCTGGGCGTGGTGGCTCACGCCTGTAATCCCAGCACTCGGGAGGCAGAGGCAGGAGGATTGCTGTGATGTAAGTTTGAGGCTAAGCTCAGGGTCAGCCTGAACTACAAAGCAAGACCCTGTCTCAAAAAACCTAAAATAAATAAATAAAAATTAAAAAAAATAAGTTCATAAACCAAGATACTATTGTAATATGAAGGAATTGGGATTTTTATAACCAGTTCAGAAAAAGGCAAGACAAAACAAATTTACATGGAATAAAGCAATATTGTGATGAACTGTAAATGGGAACAAAAGTCATTCTTCCTTAGTGGAGAAAAAAAAATGAATATCACACATGTCTTCCACAAAGAAAAGTGCTTAAGTGACTGAAGTAGAAACCAAAGGTTTATTCACCTGAAATGCACCAAGTACATGTGAAGATCCAAAGACTACCCTGAAGCAAAGTCAAGATTTTTATAGTTTCAGGAAAGACACTTGTCTTTATGGTTTTGACTTAAACAATAGACTTGTCAATAGCCAACATCTGAAGTGGAAAGTTGGTCCTGCTATTGGGCCCTTTGGTCAGAGTAATCTGTGTAAGACAGAAAATCATCACTACAGTGCTTTCTGTAAACTAATCTTTCTAACTTGAGAGAAACATCTACTCATAAAAGTTAAAACATTGATGGAGATAGAAAAAAAAGTAATGATAAAAGGCAGAGGGAAACAAACAGAAGGTGGTTGGTTCTTTATGACATTTTAAACCTTTTGCTAATCCTATATAAAGATTTACTCAAATTAAGTTAATATTATTATGTGTTTCAGAATAACTAGACTTTAGATACCCTGAGTGGAATCTTTCTTTAAAGCTAGGTAATGCGCTATGCAGCCACAGAACCCAGGACAATGGTGACAGCACCTGTGCAATCATAACTACTTGAGAAGCTGAGATAAGTGTCCCAAGTTTGACATCAGCCTGGGAAACTTAGTAGAATTCTGTTCAAAATAAAATCATGAAAAACTGAAATGACTGGAGATATGGCTCAGGATAGAGTGTCTACCATGAACCAGACCTTGGATTCAAACTAGAGTAATAAAAAAAAATTATATGAATGGGAAATTTTTCTGCCATTGTAGCCATACTCCTTTCTCTAATCAGAATCATTTAGCTAGGATAACTTGACCAGTGGAAAAGATTATATATATATATCCTACTTTGTAGGAAATTTCTGGACTTAGAAATCCCTCCTTGTTAAAAAGTGAACCATCTGTTCTCTTGAAATAGCTATAAACAGCTTGAATGTCCCTGTTGTGTTGCCAAATGTGACCAAAGAAAGTTTCTTCACTTGCACACTTTTTTGTAACAAGAGCAGACTAATAAGAGGTTGCCTTGATGTTTTATCTTTTTACGCCTTAATGATGGTGAACCTTTTAGAGATCAAGTATCAGAACTGAAGCCCAAAATCTACTTGCTGCTTGCCAAAGGGAAACATTGCAATTGAATACACTTAAGAGATGCTTGGCTACTGAGGCCATTTGGCTTCTATGCCACCAGAGAGGGCTGTATGCTCCTGCAGCATGCTGTGGATATACTCTCCCTTCCTTTCTGAGAGGTAAGGGTTGAAAATGGGTTCCCTTGTGTGGATTTCATGAATAAACAGCCTTTGTTAAGTTTGTCTCACTTAATCTTATATTGGCAGTACATTGGAGGGATTTTTTGCTGCCTGATTAATATGGAAATATTATAAGGAGTATATTGCATTGTACCTCTTTTCTTAGATTCTTCATGAAATGGTCATTTTACACTTTGTTCATTGTAAAGGACAAATGAAAATGTATTATGCGGTCTGGCATTTTATTGGATATCTAATGTCTTGTGCTCTGGGAGGCTGAGGCAGAACATTCACAAGTTCAAACCCAAGTGTGGCAATTTAGTAATTTAGGATGAACTAGTCTCAGAAATACAAAGATGCTACCAACACATTCAGTGAGAAGGCCTTAGAGTTAATCCCCAGTACTCTATCCCCCCAAAATAGATGAACAATAATCAAGTTGACATTTTCTGAACATTTTTGTTGGAGTAAACTTTCTACATGGTCCCTTCTACAATGAAGTAGTTTTGAGGAAGGTGAATTATCATGGTGTACGTCCTCACTGAGGAGGAGACAAGCAAGTAAATGTCAATCTGTGAGTGATTTGACCTGTATGTTAAACAAATTATTGTTAGAAGGAAGAAAAGAAATTCCTTGGCTTAACTAGATATTTTTTGGTCTAAAGCTAGACTTCAATGATGTGGACTTTACTGAGAAATATTCTAATCTCTTAGTCTACATGAAACACAAACTAGTCACATTCAGTAAAAGCTAACGTGTGTGTGTGTGTGTGTGTGTGTGTGTGTGTGTGTGTGTATGAGAAATTTTATCACATCATTATGGTATGATGATTTTAGGCCTTCTGGTGAGATATCAGACAAGGAATAGCTGGGTCAAGTGGGACTTCTACATTGATTTCCACAGTGGTTGCACCAGTCTACATTCCCACCAACAGTGGAAAAGAGTTCCGTTCTCCTTACATCTCTGCCAGTTTGTAATAGCTAAATCTTGGAAACAATCTAATCTAAATGCCTATTAATCAGTGCATGCATAGAGAAGTTGTGGGGTTTTTTTCTGTATAATGGAGTACTACTGAGGCAAGAAGGAAGATAACTTGAGACATTTATAGCTAAATAAATGTACTTTGAAACAATAATAAAATGGAATAAATTAGAATGCAAGTAGGAATATCATATGGTCTTCCTGGTGTATGAAATCAAAAATGTAAATAGGGACTAAATGGCATAATAAACAATGTGAACTAAGAAAAAATGTTTAATAGGAAGAGAGAACCTGAGATGGGGAATAGGAAAGGAAGGAAGGAAAAGAAAAGAAAGAAATAATGGAAATGAGGTTTTTGTAGATAAGGAGGAGGAAAAGAAGTTGAAGGGAGGGGATGAAAATGTGGGAAAAAACGAATCAAAATACACCATATAAACATACAAGCTCCCCATGATGAATGTGATACTTATGTAAATTAAATTGTACCAATACAATTATAAATGCAAAAAAAGTGTCAGAAGTATGACATTTACTTGGTTAATATCTTTGAAATTAGCAAGCAGAGGTTTTATTGAAAATATAATTCATATTCAGTTCTCTGTAAGATGATAAAGCTCACATTAGAACTTTTGTTAATTATTTTATATACTTTTAAATGGTAAACAGTAGTTCCTAAATCAATTACTTATTTTAAAGTGAACATTCCATTATCTCCTTTTGGTTGGAAATTTCTATGTTAAGTATTAATTTGGTTATCTCAGATAGTCAGGGTCTACAGAAAAAGACTGAGTTTTTCTGCAGAAACAATGCACAAATTTCAGAAAAGACCAAAGAAACTGAGACTGTATGATTTTTTTTTAAGACTCTCTAGTCCATAGATAGCCTAGTTAATGCTTTATTACTGTTTTAATCTAAATTTGTATGTAATAGGGTCTAAAATAAAAATGAACATAATATAACAGTGATATAATAACTGAGAAGTTAAATTTATATTATTTTAATGGGAAAACTAAAATTAATTATCTGCTTTCTGCTTAATTCTTAAAAAGTGATATTAGCAGTAGCAAAGATCACAGAGTAGAGGGTAGAATTATCTACTTAATTTTAACAAAAGAAAACAGTAAATTACTCTGTGAAATACTACTTTAAAATTTTTTTTTCCACCTCTCTGAAAAAATTTTGGCCAAAGAGATTGCTTTCAGGTGAATATAATCGAGTTTTATGGCTGATCAAATTGACTACATAATTAAATTGATTTAAAATATATTTTATTACAAGGAACGTAATTTTTTACTGTTGATCCATATATTTACTCTATAGATGCCCAAAAAGGAAGTAAAAAACAAAATATTTTGACTTTGATGACAGAAGACATGCAAGCTGATTGATTACCAGAAAAGTTAAAAAAAAATTTCTTCGATCATTATTAAAGAAAATTAGATAGTCTCTTTTTATGACTTAGAAAATAATTACGACTTAGGAAATATCCATACATAGGCATCCACTGATATTAAACCTCTTTGAAAAACAAAAAAGCTGCATAGAAATATTCTGTGAAATAAAATATTTTTAATTCTTTTCAACATTGTTCAGTTTGGGCTAAATTTATATTTTTAAGTCATCAAGCATGATTATTTATAAGTGAAATTCCTTAAATGTTACTAGAAAATATATAACACACCATATATATATATATATATATATATATATATATATATATATACATCTATATCTATCTATCTATCTATCTATCTAGCATTGTGTATCAAATAATTAAAACCAATCTGGTAGTTTTATTAGTTCCTATATGTTTGAAACTTAAAAATTGAAGCATTTAATATTCAATATGTTCTGTAATATATTATTGCTTTTTGCCCCAAATGTCACTGGGGTTCATAGTTATATAGCTGCATCGCTGCTGCAATTTAAAAAAGAAAAAAAGAGAACATAAGCGCAAATAATAATGAGTAGCTAATTGCTGATGCTCTAAATAATCAAGGAGACATTTGAAAATGCTTTTTTATTCCAAACCCCTTTTCATCATTTTTTAATGAGATTACTGTATGGATTAACTTTCCATAGTTTAAGAGGATCCACCCTCTTCTTACTTCTCAGAAGGTATTATAAATTGTTACTACTTATATTAAATTTATATCAGAGACTGAAATTATGTTTTCATACTTTAGATCCCATTTCTAAGTGTTGATCTTTCACAGAAAGATATTTCTTGTATTTATAATATTTAAATGATCATTCTGTGTTAAATTCTAATTCATAATTCTATTTAAGTCAAAAGATCTTGTAAGCAATGGTAATTCTGTGTGTAATTATGTAGAAGAGACATTATGTTCCATGCTTCACCTGAAAATGAAAGGTACATACATATAAATATCATCTTAAAGCTTTATTTCCCTATCTTGAAACTGACTTTCATTTGACTTATTTTTTGTATGTTTTACAGAGTTTGACTCTCTAAAAGTGTGTGGGAAACATATTACTTATAAAAAGTTTTTTTCAAAGGAAAAGTTCAATTTCCTTACATATATCAAATGTGTATTTGTGTATAATAGATGAGATTTACTTTTATGAGTTGGAGTTACACAATTTTCTTTCTTTTTTTTTTTTTTTTTGACAAGGTCTCACTTTGTAGTTCAGGCTTGCCCTGAGCTCAGCCTCAAACTCACATCACAGCCATTCTCCTGCCTCTGTCTCCCGAGTGCTGGGATTACAGGCATGAACCACCATGCCCGCCACTTGGTGTGTGGTTCTGATTGCTGGTGGGCGTGACTCTCCACACCCAGTATGGTATGTGGTTGCCATGGGATCGAACCCAGGTCCTTGCGCTTCCAAGACAGGCGCCCGAGCCAGTGAGCTAAATCCCCAGCCCCACAAAATACTTTTAAAAACCAATGTCTATTATAGCAGTCTCCCTTATGCATGGGGGACTGAAATACTAGACATCTGTCCTGTGTGATATGTGGCATTTTGTTCATTGATAGTCTGAGTGCACGACCATGCTTTCATGGGACCGTGGTGCCTACGGAACTATCTTACTTGCAAGTATACACAATTATATTTACAGAAGAAAAAAAAATATATATCCAGTGATGCAATTTTCAGAACATACTCTCATTATAAATAATGTGTGACTTTACCTATGAGAAAAATCTAATGTATGAAGTATACAGTAATATATTAAGAATGACATTTAAATAGAAAAAAGTAATAATACCTTGTAACAAAATTGGTGGCATAATTATTCTTACCCTAAGTGGGCATTGTTAAGTAATATATTTGAGAGAACTTGAACACATGTGCTGGGACTGGGGACAGTTCATCTGTTAACTGAGAAAGTACCTGAGAGGCTGCCAGGCATCCAGCATAAGCAGCGTGAATACAGTGGACAGAGAAATGACAGCGGCTCCCGGAGGGATCAAGCACTGTGGCGCTAGATCTCTTTGCTGAACAGTGTGGCGTACATTTTTAAATGTATGACTTTTTGTATCTCTAATTTTCCATTTAACATTTTCTAATGCAGTTGCCTACAGGAATCAGATCTGTGAGAAACACTGGATCTGGGGGAACAACTGTATGATGAAATTGCTTCATGAAAATTATCTACTAGTTTTACATGTATAGCTGTTCTTATTGTCAAGTTTAGAGTTGAATGTCATTACTCTGTTCATTAAGATCTCATGAAGTAGGAAGATTTTGATTTAGTAAATATCACGTGTTACAAATTGCAAAAATTTGAATCTCAAGGACTTAATTCCTTAGTTACAAGCTTCTGAATAATTCACTAACGTTCATGTTTTTCACCTTGATTTTTAAATTTTAAAAATAATTCTTATATTTTCTAATTGTGTGATTAA
>PVIR01034036.1:0-17471 GCA_004026965.1 Petromus typicus
AGAATCCAATAACAACACCGGTCCCTTTATATTCACTATTTTTTAAACCGTGAAGTCAATGGAATGAGGCCAATATTTATCAAGTATTATGTACATTAAGAGTTCATCATATCTATCTATTATTTGATTATCTTGCTAAATCTTAGAAACAATCAAAATGTCCATCAACTGGAGACTGGATAAAGAAGATGTGGTATCTGAGAGAGAGAGGGAGAAAGAGAGAGAGAGAGAGAGACAGAGAGAGAGAGAGAGAGAGAGAGAGAGAGAGAGAGAGAGAGAGATTTGTATTTAGGTGCTAAAAAACCAGAGAGGGGCATGTGCTAGATGAAAGTTTGTACATTTCTTATAGCAGAGAGGGTAATATACCTAATATTTGCATATATCTACTATTTAGATATATTCAAATATACCTAATGTGAGTGCATTGTTAGGGTAGTTTAGCCCATTTTGGGATTCTGACTCTAGCTCAGAAAAATTCCGTATCTCAGAGTTTGGTAAAGAATCTTAAAGCCTGAATCGAGCAAAGATTATCTGAAATCCTGGCTTCGTGGTATAGTGTCTACCTCTCATGGTTCTCTGAGAAGGTACTAACATTTAAAATCCTGTAATGGGAATGGAAAATCTTGGAAAGCTTTTATTCAATGAAAATAGAAGAACAAAAAAAATAAGAAACAATAGTACAAGTACTTGAAAAACTGATTTTAAAAATAATATTATGATTTTTTTTCTTGCAACCAGCTTGGCTTGCTATGATTTTCAATAAAAAATGACTCAGATATTTCAAGATATTTCAATTGCATCGAGAACTGTCAATTAAATTGGGAATGGTCAAATTAAATTTCCCTATACATTTGCTTTAAAATAGAAATATTTCAACCTTTTGTTAAGGGACTTCTTTTGAGTTTACAATGCATCATGCTTTAGTGAATCAGTTACAGTAGAGAATGAATATGAATTACTTTTAATTTTATTTATTTATATTATTATACATTGTCTGACTCATGTAGATGTAAAGTCTTTAAGGAACATACTGTTTTACTGTCATTTTTTGTTGTTTTTCTCTCAACAGTATAAGAAATCCTTATCATGTATTGCTTGTGAGTGTCCTCTATAGGTATTTGCTATTTACAGTAGCAAACATTCTTGGTCTAGATAACATAGTCAGTGGATTTAAACAACTTAATAAAGGACTTTGTGACTTTGTAGTGATAAATATGGTAAAGGAGAGAATCTCACTGTATTTTTAAAGGAAAGCATGACAAAAAAGTTTCATTTAATCAAGTTGGTTCACTAGTAATACTACAATGACTGAAACAAAAGGGGAAGTAATTATTGGATAATTAAATACAGAGACACTCAATATTGTATTATTGCACTATTTCAATGAAAATATCAGCTACAATAATGTAGCCAACAATGTACTAAAGATATCTGACAAGGGAGAGAAAGAGATGTAGGAACAGACATAATGGATAGTAGAGAAGTTGGTAAGGCCTAGCTAGACATGACTCCATGGTTAATGCAGAGCTAAGCCTCTGAAAGCAAATCCAAAAGACTGGCAAGACAGGAGAAAGAGCAGAAAGGTTTATAATATTAATGGAAATGTGGCTTTGAGTTCAACATCAGTTGGTTCAAATCTTATTCCACTGATTTCTTATTGCATCATACTATAACATTCGAGCTATTAGAGTATGTTTGCCTACTTGAAAAATGGTGATAATAATATAACATTTTAGTAATGTAAATTTAAAGCAGATATCATGTATAAAAAACAAAACAATACTCGGGCCAGGGATTTAGCTCAGTGGTTCCGGCACCTGTCTGGCAAGTGCAAGGACCCGGGTTCAATCCCTGGTAACCACATACCTATACTGGGTGTGGAGACTCACGCCCAGCAGCAACCAGTACCACATACCACAGTGCTGGGCGTGGCTCACGCCTGTCATCCCAGCACTCGGGAGGCAGAGGCAGGAGGATTGCTGTGATGAGTTTCAGGCTGAGCTCAGGGCCAGCCTGAACTACAAAGTGAGACCCTATCTCAAAAAACCTAAAAAAAAAAAACAAAAAACAAAACAAACAAACAAACAAAAAAACCAAAACAAAACAATACTTAATAAATGACACATTTTAGCTATGTTGACATAGCATTACACATTTCTTTGATGTGGACTCAAAATTACACATTATATTTGGGATGGTTCCTACTCTTTCAGAACTTACATTTTTAGTAGATGATTAAACACATATATAATTAACAACAATTGAGCATTATATGCACAGTGAAAAGATGGGGAAATGAATTCAGTTTGGACAGCTACAAGGGACTAACACAGAAAGAACATACTTGGTTATATATCATTGTTGATAATGGCATGTAGGTATCTGTCTTAATCTGCACAGGCTACCATCACAACATATGATGAACTGGCTGGCATAAATAACAGCCAGGAGTTAGGAAGTTTGTGATCAGCTAGGTTCTAGTGAAGAATCTATTCTGGCTTTAAATGACCACCTTCTCACTGTTCTTCATGTGGTCCAAAAGTAGATAAATGTTCAGTGAACAGTGGGTCTCAATAATGGGTGATGTTAAAAATTCTGCTTCTATTTCTCCTGATGTATGCATAGGAGGACTGCAATATGCAGCCTTCCTTACAACTGTATGGTTTCCTTTCACCAAGTTCTGGACCATGGGCCATAGACAGAAGTGATCCAAGCCACTTCCAGGGCCAGCTCATGTAGACCCTTGTGTGATCTTCAAGCTCTCTCTTCACTGCTGCAAATTCCAGGTTGTGATAGAGGAGGCCTATCTGAATTATATTGGTTTTATATAAATGAGAATTAAATTTTTATTGCATTGAAGTCAGGTAGATAGGCAGTGTAGATTTTATTGTTCTATCTAGAACATTATTCTTCCTATGTGACAGGAAATTCATTTTCTCTTTTGCCTCATTCTATTTGTTTCAGTTTTCAAAGATGCTGTTCCCAGCTCACTGAATTTATTTAATTAACCCAGCTGGGTCACGATCTATAGCTTGACAAACACCCTTTTAAAGAATACCAGAGTTTAGATGAGGTAATGGGATGGTTGCCATTAGAACAGATGAATTAAATCAGATTTGCAAAGACTTTAGAGCGATGGCTCAGACTAATCACAATTAGATGGTTCCATTGTTTCCTTAGGTAGCTAAAATCTGACCTCGGTCTCCTCACTGATTGTTAACAATGGGAATCAACTCTAGAAAATTGTCTTTTTCAGAAGGAGGCAAATACAACCACTATAACATAAATATTAATGACTCATTCTATAGAAAGGACAAAGAAATGAGATATTAATTTTAAAATGACTGTGTTTCTCTCTTTCCTTTTCTGTGATGTCACAGAATTTCTCATCTTACTCCACTTCCCATCACTATCTCCCCTTCACATGCATGGCTTCCTGCAACGTTTGGTTCTGGCACATAGCATGCCCACCTACTCGAATGTTCTTCCTCCTTGTGCTTTAAATCCTCTGAGGAAAACTGAAAACTAGTTAAGTGTTCATTTCTAACACTAACTAACTAACTCAAATACTTAAGTTCTCTCTCCATGAGAGCATGCTTTAATTATTTGTTTAAGTACTCAGCTGCTTAAGCTTTAACCGAGGGTGTTGAGCCTCAGAGACTTATGAAGTCTCTTTCAGCTCTCAAGAATAAAGGAAGTCTGTGAACTCTCGTGTATCTTAGCTTCAGATCTTTCTCAGTTCAGCCTTTCCCTCTCTGAGTTTCAAATTATTACAAACTCTTAGCAGACTTTTTACCTATTTTGTCTCTACTTGAATTGTTAAAAGCATTTGATGATAAGGAGCCAATGCGCTTTTCATTGATAAGAACTGTTATTTTAAAAATTTTCATTAAAACATCTTAGTATTTCAACATAACATACAAGGAGCAAATTAAAAACAGATTCAGAGACTAGCTTCTTTCCAGGTAAAAATCTTCTGATGATACTTACTATGAGGGAAAAAAGATCAGTACATGTTTCAGTCAGCATAGTTTAACACATGTGGTCATGCCCTTAAATAAAGATTACATATTGTGCACACTTGTAGAGAAGAAATAAAGTTAACTCACTAAGAAAGTATATAAAATTCACAAAGTAATAGATAATAAGCAGAAGATAAAAAAGATACTATAGTATAGCCATTTACAATAGAACAGATGGGGTCTACTAGAGTAACTGAGACATCTGTGTCACACTTTTAAAGGCAGGAAAAGAGACACATTTGAAGTGTCTAAAGTGCTAAAATCTGAAGTGCGAACTTTAGGGGACTTCAAGCTACAATAAATTAATCCCAACTCCTACTTCCTATCTAGATTATAAAGACTGATTATTATATAGTTTCACTGACAAATGACATGAATTAGAAATCAAGGTTATTATGGTTATTATTAGGTTATTATGGCCATGATGGCAGCATACATTTGTGAAAAAGTGGAAGGCATCAGAATTACAAAGAAGTGAGAACCACTGGGGAAAAACCCATGAAAGCTGACAAAGTTTCCACTGTGAAGAGCAAATGAGGAAAGAATCAAAGATTCCTGAACACCACGCCAAATGCTTTGGGCATTTTTCCTTTTACTTAAATGGAAAACTATCAAAGATACTTTAAAGCAGTGTAGAGGCATAATTAATTTGAAGTGGAGGCAAGGAAACCAGTGATTACAACAGCATAAATCAGGATGGGAAATAGAGATAGCAGTGGATATAAATGATATATAAGAGTGAAAATGGAGAATTAACATGGCCAGGAGACAGTATATTCTAGAGTAGGAGGAGGAGAAAGCAAGAAATAAGTACAGTTTCTTTTTTATCAAGACTACATATAGGTGACATAATTGAAAGGATATATGAAAGAACAGATTTAAAGATAATGAGAATCAGTTAAATTTTTAATCTGTTGGTTTACATTTTTCAAGTTAGACCACCTAATATGTTTGGTCTGAAGAGCAGGCGAAAAAGTTCAGGTTTGATAAAGTAATCAAACAAAAGTTACTGAAGAGTAAAACTATGGAGTAGTTAAAATGAGGTTAAAATTTAATTAATTACATGTCAACATGTAAGTTTAAAAAAAACTAGATTAGGAACAATAAATCATTAAGAAGAAAGTGATGTTGGCATGATGATGCCAAGAGAAACATCTGGAAAGGTCTATAGAGGAGTGTTTTAGAGTCATGTCATGTAAGGAACAGGTTCCCTGTTATGCCATGTGACAACTTTGTCTTATAGAAATGGGTCTTCTTGAGAAAATTAAATTTTAAAAGCTTTTAATAGAGTCCATGGTAAGTAGAACTCAGAATTATAAAATATCCTCCTAACCAGTATGTGGATATGTTTCTGGGTTTCAACAGTTAGCATGTAGCGCGGGCTTCACTCAGCCCTTTGTCTCAGTTTCCTTTTGCTGGTTGTGTGTAGCCATAGATACTACAGAGACAGTAGGCCAGCCTGAAGGTATACAACTAGATGAAAGTACAGGAAGATGGCCATGTTTTGATTTATTCAAGCACAAAAAGGATATCTTGTGGAAATATGATTGGACTTTTTTAATGACTTCATAGGGCAGAATTATAAGGCAGACACTATTTTGAAATAGCAAGTAAACATTTTATGTAAATAAAACTATTCAAAAGCTTGATTGGCTTTTGGGGGGTGTCACTGAATTCAGTTATTAGAGTTAAAAATGCAGTATAAATACATGACTGACAAATATTTTATAAACAAATTCCTCAAAAATTATTTTAAATCTATGACCTTATGAGACTTTTAACAAATAAGAAAACCCATGACCACAGATAAGAACTGACTGTGGCATGGAACTTAACTTGTTTCATGTAAATGAAATATTCTCTTGAATACAAAGATTCAAGAAAAAAATGCCAAAGCCCTAGAAGACACTGAGTTTTCAGTATTTGCATACCTGTAAGGTGTTTTTCCTATAGTTCATTATGATTTACCATATGTAAAAGACTACTTTTAGCTCAAAAATCTTACTTAAATCAACGGGGCATTCCAGTATGAAGAGTTGTGGATGAAGTTCTGATTAGTCATGGCTACATAATGCTCAGGCATGTCCCACATTTTCTAATGTAGGTAATTGGATACCTGCATTGGTAAGTTAGTGTTGTTTCATGTTGTGGAATGTAAATGCCTTGATTAGAGGCATATTGCACAACT
This sequence comes from Petromus typicus, assembly GCA_004026965.1. Taxonomy (NCBI): domain Eukaryota; kingdom Metazoa; phylum Chordata; class Mammalia; order Rodentia; family Petromuridae; genus Petromus; species Petromus typicus. Next base: position 6,211 of record PVIR01034036.1, read on the forward strand.
AGGATATCATTTTCATTTCAGAGTAGACGTTCTCCATCTAAGCTGACACTGCAAATAAGTAAGTGTACTGGTATGAAGTTTCTTTAACTGAAATAAAAATCAAGAGTAATATATACTTCACCAATGGCAAACGCTGAAAAAAAAAAGTAAAATATCCCACTAAAAAGTAAAAAGAGGAACACGTGGTATTAAGTTATTTACACAACTAATGTCACTCTTTTTAAAATGGATAAATTAGAAGGTCCAGTTTCCCAGTTCAGAAAGTTGTTGAGCATCTTGAAACATATACAACCTTTATACTCATAGAAAACAGGTCAGAAACTGGAGATTATAAACAAGTTTTACCTAGGTTAGTCTGTATAAAGGTGAATATTTTGTAGTGAAGTGAAATATCATGTCTAATAATTATGCACACAAATATCAATTTCCGATTATAACAATTTAATCAGGATTGTAGGATAGAGGAAAGCACATTTTGGAAAGCTTAGTCATACATTAAATCCATGACTTTGGTAAATCTCAAGTACTGTATCTTATTGAAAAGAGGATTCTCATTCATAAGAAATCCATTCATCCATATTCACTTATGGAATGATTAACATGTGACAGGTACTTATGATTAAAAAGTCACAGCAGTAAAACACCTCCAAAGCACTGCTTTCTCCAATTCACAGGTCACTGTTGGCTTGATCTAAGCAAAGACAACAGTTCAACTGAATTTTTATTTATTTATTTTGAGACAGAGTCTGGCTTTGTAGTTCTGGCTGGCCGTGAGCTCAGCCTCAAACTCACCTCACAGCAATCCTCCTGCCTCTGCCTCCAGAGTGCTGGGAGTACAGGCGTGAGCCACCACGCCTGGCACTGTGGTATGTGGTACTGGTTGCTGCTAGGTGTGAGTCTCCATGCCCAGTATGGTATGTGGTTACCTTGGATCAAACCCCAGCCCTTGTGCTTGCAAGACAGGCCCTGTAACCTTTGAGCTAAATCCCCGGTCAAATGACATTTTTAAATGAATAGGAATGTAATATTTACTATATACTATTATTGAATTTAGGATTCATTGTTCTTTAATTGAAAGTACTATTAATCAAAATGAAGAAAAACTATTATTTGCTCTGTCTTGAGTAGCAAACTTTCAGAATATATTGTCATTTGACTAGTATAGTCTAAAATCAGGTTCAATGTGACAGGGACTATTTTACTTGATATCTATTTCTGTGTATCCAATTTACCACTAGACCACGGGGTCTTGTTCACCAGTTTCTAGCCTACAAATGCTTGAGGTATCAAGAAGTAGCAATTTAAGTACTCAGACAATCAGATTTTTTCGGTTTTATTTAAAAACAAGAAAAAAACCTTTCTTGTCTATTATTACCAAGATCTGTTTGCAGGGTCCCTGAGCAATAATTGCATATTCCTAGCAAAGTCTTCCTGAGGACACTTCTTTTATTTTCTGCAGCAGGTCCTCTATCATCCAGTATGATTTTATGTGTCAATGTGACTGAGCCACTGAATGCCCAGATATTTATAGAAATATTATCCTAGGTATTTCTGCAAGGGTGTTTTGGGTGCAATTAACATCTTAATTCATGGACTTTGAATAAAGAATATCACCTTCCACAGTGTGAGTAGCCTTATGCAGTCAACTGATGGCCTGAATGCAACAAAAAGCGAGGTCTTCCCCTAATAAAAGATAATTCTCCAGCCTTCCAGTGTTACCTGAAGTATTGACTTTCTAGCTTTCACAATTGCATGAGGCAACTTCTTAGAATAAATCCTTTTTATTATAAATAATTGTATCTGTCCCATTGGTTTTATTTTTCTGGAGGACTTTGATTAATACATAGGATCATATTTATACCATGAGGTTTGGTAAAACATACAGCAGGGCATAGCATCCTCTATCGTTGTTATCTGAGCCCAACTGCAAATTCATTTTCATTCTCAGTTGAAACACATCAAAACACTTTCTCTGAGATGTAAACCATAAATTCCTCTTATATATACATTTGTGAATCCTGGGAGTACACAAAACTGTATGACATACATATTTTTACATAAATCATTGTCCTCATTTCTGACTGCTTTCCTATGAGATGTTCTGAGAAGTGGAAAACTTGGGTCAAATCTGAGTTGTTCAAGTCTTTTCATTCATAATGGTAAATTTATTTCCTGAAGTGTATCATTGTTGTGCATGCATCAGCCATGAATATTCATATTCATATTCATATAGTGTATCATTATTCATATTAGCATTTATTTGATTGCTAGCCGAGTGGAATGTAGTTATATGTTTATTTCAGTCATTTTATTTCTTTTTCTTAGAACTGTGTTTGCATGTATTTTATTCTCTTAGAATCAGGGTAAAGGGTATTATGCCTTAATCTTTCAAATAACTTGAAACTGTTTCTCTGATTTTGTGGCTGTCCTTTACATTTTAGGAATTGTTGATTTTTCTAAAATAATTACATATTTATTGTAAAAAAAGTTTGGAAAATACAAAAAATGTTACATAGAAGGAAGTAGAAATTATTCATTCTTCCAAAGATGGCTATTACGAATATTTTGCTACAAATTCTGCAGTCTTTTATTATAGATTTATGTATATACACGCACATAAAATTTTGTTTATGAAAATGGAGTGATATTTCACACTTTGTATATAATTAATTTTTAACTTTTACTGAATGTCAAATAAAAATACTGCCATGTTATTAAATATTCATTTATTGCATAATTTATTTAACCTACCTTTGCATTACCTATTTTTATCACAGTAAATAAAGATAAACATCCTACTAAATAAATCTCTATATTAGCAGTACTGAATTATATAAAACTGCAGTTTCTTTTACAAAAAATAAGCATATTTTAAAGCTTCTAATACACAAAACCAAGTCAGTTTCAAACATCTTACAGTAACAGAGGATTCAAACTTCTCTATACTCCTAATAATACTTAGTACCATCACTGAAATAGTTGTAAAATAGCAGCACGAGAAAATAATGTAGCCAATATCTAGGCTGAAAAGAACATTTTTAACACTTTATTCTTTCCTTGCTACTTCTTTTATTTCTCCAGCTAACAATCGATTACCACTATGAACCAGGCACTATTTGAGTTACAAGATAATTTTCCCTTTCTGAACAATTATCTTTGTTTCTTTGAACAAATTCTAAAAAAGAGCTTTCTATTTCTCCAAACATTTCAATTTTACATTATATTTATCCCACTATTATTATCCTATTACTTTATAATCTATTTATCAGTTATAATATAGTTACTCAGGATATTTTCAATGTTTTCTGGTTTAATACTCCAAAGAATAGTACCAACCGAGTAATGTTTCTATTCTTTGCTGACATATATTTGATTTTTTTGTTGAGATTAGTGTAATACAGGAGATATACAAAAACCAGTAGAAAAATGCATCTCTCAGAGAAATTATGAAATAAAATTGAAGGGTTGTTTGATATCAATGAAAGAAGGTGGATTTTGAGAGAGAAATATCTAGTTTTTTCCTTTGCTAGGTATCAATGGGCAATTACCTCAGTTGTCTGTTTTATGAAGTGTAGCTTATACATTATCCACAGAATGAAAACTTCTAGGTACCTACCACTGGATAGAGCTAAAGATTTAGTTTGTTTCCGCTAAAATTAGTCCACCTTCTTTCAACAGCCTTATCTTCGATGTTCCTACCCTTTGTTTTTGGATGTATCCACAGCCTTCTCTAATTGCCCTGAAAAAGTAGATGATGCTTTATAAGAAACCCAGCTTCACACTGTCTTTCTATAAAGTCCTGTCACAATGGGACCATGTTTTCCACACTGACTATTAGTTTTTAGGAAAAAAAAACCCAGTAAATATCCTGATTTTATTTGTCTTTGTGTTGTTTGTCCTCACCTAGTGTCTTGCACCTTATAGTTTCTTGTTTATTTGTTGAATGACCGCTCATTTGATCTTGGATATTAACAGCTCTTATGCTAATTCTCAATAATATATTTTTTTATTTCACTGTCTTTTATAAATCTCTTCATCTGAGAATAGCTACAAATTTTAGAGACAATATGAATGGCACTGTCCCTGACAGAATAAGTCAGTTGTGTATGAATGGAATAATAGGTAAGGAAAATGAGGAAACAGATTTTCATTGGTACTTTCCCAGTTTGTGGATATATGTATAAAAAGCCATCTTTGGCTCCAGCTGCCTCTAATCTTTGCCGAATGCCAGCAGGAAGCCCACCAGAGGTGGCTGTGCTTTCCATGTAATTCACTGTACTATTGATGATGCTATGCCTTCATTCCACTTCCCACTCATGCAACTCTGAGGGGCCATGACAAACTCGTGTGTAGCTACTTCAATGTCTTGAAAAGTCCCTGGAAAACTCTGCACATAGACGGCCTTGCTGAGAGTTCTGTGTTGATCAGTTATCAAAGGGCATAGGCAGGTAACAAGTGTTGTTATGGAAGGCAAGGGATAAATGGGAACAAGCTTCAGAATCAATTATCTTGAAAATACGTAATTTTGCCCTTATTTTTGTATTATTAATGTATTTGATGATTGTACTTTTGATCCAACCTCTCAATTCAAAGATTGAAGTGTTTTATTTTAAAAGACTAGAATTTAATTTGCAAGGCTTTTAGGGGAACCTTGATCTTTTCCTCATCAGTATTCCTCAGGAATTTACATTTCTCATATAGGGGCTTAGACCATCACTGATCCGCATGCTTCATTCCTCCTCTAGTCACCATACATTGTACTTGAATATCTATATCCCATTTTGCAATTCTGAAACACTCAGGAAAACTAAAGTATTTGTGGAAGTAATTTATCCAGGGTTACTTCTCAGGAGGTCATTAAATGAAAGCCTAATTTTCTGAGTTTCTCCTGTCCTTTGTCTTCCTCCATCACTATGGATTTAAAAAATAGTGAAAGTAAATATTGAAGAAAAAGAATATGGCTTTTGGAAAATTTGTTTTCCCTTAATATTTCTCCTAGCACAATGGGAAAAAGAGTGATCACTATTGTTTTCAGACATCAAACATTATGTTGATTTTGAATTTTTGTACCAGTTATTATCTATTTATGTGTAGCATCAACATATGCAGGGAAGAGTAGGAGACTGATATTTTAATTAACAAAACCCACAAAACTGGTGAAACAGCAAATGATATTCAATACTGTTAAAGGGACTAAGCACAGACCTTTAAAAAAAGTCCTTATGGTCCTTGCATTGGGATTATGTGATATGGTTCTACAATTCAGGCAGACTGGAAATTACAGAACATCTGCACTGAAATTGGATTTCTGTGGAAAAACTGATGAATCACTTACTGCCAATGACTAGAAGGAAAAGCACTTGTTTATGCCCTTATGTAATGAATTTTTATGAGGTGAAGTTTGCTGTTTATAAAAAATACACTTTAAGCTGCTATAGATGTAAAATAATAGAATTCAGAATTCAGAGCAATGCATTACTGCAAAGACAGTCACCAGCAGAATATTATCTGCTTACAAAACACCCAAGCAGGGTTATTACTTTTATAATGGAATTAAAAAAAAAATCACCTACCCAGTTGGATTCTAGAAGAAAAAGTATTTAAAGAGATATAGCTGAAATTGACAGGTCTAAAATTGCATGTATTTTCAAAGAAAAGTTATTAATTCTCCTATTGTGTTCCTGAGTTCCAACTGTTTTTCCTCAAAGCAAGAATGCCACAGAATATTTTAAATTAAAAATGGCACTCTTCTGACACACAACAAAGACAGACTGGGGTGTTTGCTTCTGCATTAGAGCAAACATGGAAAACACCGCACTAGAATATGCATCACCAACCTGCGCTGCTCACTGTTTGTGAGGGGCTTGATGATCAGACCCAACATTTTCTCGCTTTTTCAAATATTTACCAAGCATTTATTGAGTCAGATTTTGCTTTTACTGTAACAAAAATGAAAAGTATACAGCCGCTCTCTTCACCAGGCTCACAGTCTATTTTGCAAACTTCCCCAGTGAAACTGAGACTCTAGAGACCTGAAAAAGGACAGGAAGGAAGGGCACATGCAGTCCTGGGTGGAGCCTTCACACTCAGAAAATGTATTTGCCCATTAGACTTGATCTGGTGCAGTCTCTCTTTTTAAAACCATCATAATTTTATTAATGGAAAATAACTGTTGTATTTAATTTTTGACAATAAAGGTTCTCTTACAAATTAAAATGAATGGGTTGAAAGAATTGAAAGTAAGGAGAGGGTGGTACTTTTTGAGCACTTAATAAGCCACATTTTCCAGAGATTGATCCTGAATACCTCAAAACAAGAAAGCTGTCGGTCCCATTGTTTTAGTCACTGAAACCCTAGTTGATTTTGGCTCAGGGTGCCTGAGGATTTAGTTCACAGTCTGCAGGCTTCAAGCCAGAAATGGCTTCATGGAATGGCCTGGTAGGAGAGTTATTTAATTTATGGCAGCCAGCAAGAACAAAGAGAGGAAGGAGCCAGGGATATTAACACACTCCTCCCGGTCACACTCCCAGGGACGTATCTCTTTTAACTTGGCCCCAGCTCCGAATACAACACACAGCTAAGCACTTGTCAAGAGAATCATACACTGACAGGTCTAGTACCTCCATGATCCAACCACCTTCCACCAGTCCCATTCTGGAACATATGAGACTTTTGGATTCATTTTACATCTAAAGCCTAATAACTCGGAGTTTCTGACCATGTAGACTGAGTCTCAGGTGATCTTCAGGCTTGCTTGATTGGCAGTTTTATAACAAGCCCACTGCAATGCCAATGAAATAGTCATTTTATGGGCTGAGACAATTATTAGCAATTCAAGTGTTCTCATGTGGTATAATAATTCTAGATATTTTCTAGTAAACAAATTTTCAAAAAAAACTATATTCATATTAAAAAAGAGATTCATTTAATTAAAAAAAATAAACTCGTCTCTTGGTGTATGTGTGTTTTTGTGTGTGTAAGTGTGCAAGGCCACCTAAGAACTTTTGGAAAAAAGAGTACAAACTTCTCTCTCTTTTGGTCTACATATTTTCAATTGATTAAAGAAGAAAAGAATCATTCAGTATAGCATGGTGAGGTAGACCTGTGATCCCAGCACTAGAAGGAGCCAGAAAGATCTCAAGTTTCTCGCCAGCATGGGCTACACAGCAGGTACAAGACTCACTTGAACTAAATGGCAAGAGCTTATGTCAAAACGCCAGAGAAGGGTATTTGCATTTCTTTCTGTATGGAGTCTGATCTTTAATATGTAACTTAAGAGGCTAAAACAACTCAGATTTGTTCAAGTTATTTATGGTAGGTTATGAAGTCAGGCTTTATTTTCATGCAAAAAATTAGGATGCTAACAATTTAGTCTTTTTATTCTCACTTACTCAAGATTTACTAACCAGCTGTGTAGATGTTTTACTTTTTGAGTGAAACTGAAATAAAACTTATCAGGATTTTAAAGAAATAATTTATTTAAAATTGTAGATCTGGGAAATGTCATTGGATAAAATCTGGGAAAAATAATATAAAATCAAAATTGAATCATGAAACTTGTTAATATTTTCCTGTTTGTCTCATTTTTGACACTGTATTTACATTAGTATCCTGTTTTTACACTTTTAATCTGTAAGCATTTTAAAGTTATTCAAATATTTTGCATAAAATTCTTTTTATGGTATTTAAATAATATTTGCAGTCAACTGCATAGCTACTTGTTTCTAATAGTTGCTTATATTTTTTTGTAAATAACAGTCCTGCATTAGACATCATTTCAATGGATTGATTCTTAAGGTTCAATGGATAAAAACATGTCCGTATCAATCTAATTTTGAAAATCAGTTTCATCTAACAGATACTTTGTTGTTGTTTTGTTGAATTGGCTCTGGTGTTGAGAAAAGGTATGAGTTCTTCCGTTAATGGTGAGGGAAGAAGGAAAGTGAAGTAGCTAAAGAAAACCATATTTTTGTATCTTTTGGCCTTGATAATGATTTGATATAACCTTATTTGACTTGTTACAGTTGCTATAATAACTCTATTCAGAATTCAGGGAAGTGTTATGTACAAAATGCTCTTTAGTTTTTGTTTTTAATTTAAAAAATTAAAATCCCATATCTCTCTCTTTCTCTGTGCATGTGTGAAAAGAAGAAATAACAGACAACTGGGAAACATAAATGAAAATTCTGTCTTGCTTCATACTTTACATACTCTGAAAAAAAGGCAAAAATATGTTCATTTATTTGTGGTTATTAATATTAGTAGAAGCATTTACTAGGTTTACAAAAACATATATTGAACATTAGGATTAGATTTGGAGCATCTAAGATCACATGTTCTACAGATGACTTGGTCAATTGGCTGGCCTAAAAAGAATGCTCTGTCACTTAAAATTTCTTAGTGAAGTATAGTTACTGAGTGCTATTAGGAATAACAGCTTTTGGTTGAAAGAGAATGTCCAAACTCTTCAAGTTTTGCCTTTAAGTGCCAACACAGTTTGAAGGATTTTTAGAATATAGCAGTGCTAATTTCCTTCCGTTCTTAACCAAACTGTATAGAACATAGGGCAACTTTACTGATGATCCATGGTCACTTTGTAAGCCAGTTACTGTTCAAAGTTAGTCCTCAGAGGCTGAATGTTCTTACTGCATTACTAGGATATGATTATTTCATTTTTTTTTAAGAAGTTTTTCTTCAATACCATATTGTCTATTACTGATTGTAATTGTAAACATATTTTGTTTTTCTTCAAAAGTTTCCTCCTCCTTTGTGAGTGTTATTTTTAATCTGCTATTTAGTGTTTTCTAGAATCATTCAAAATAAAACATGAAGTAAGCTCTAAAGAGTCATTCAAAGTCTTGGCCCATGAGAACAGATTTGGTCATGAAGCCTGTGTATCCAGTGAGATTTCTTAATGGCTGGTAATGTTGATGGACTACAAGCCTGACAGAAATCACTACCATAACTCATACTGACTACTACATTTCTATAGCCTTTGATTAGTTTTCTTGCTTTAATCATACTTTCCCACAAATCATCCAGTGATACTTTAAAACTCTACATGGGATCATCTCATTTCTTTGCTTGAATCTGTCCCATGATTTCTTTTTTTCTGAGATAAGAGTCTCACTTTGTAGTTCATACTGGCCCTGAACTCATCCTCAAACTCACAGCAATCCTCCTGCCTCTGCCTCCGGAGTTTTGGGATTACAGGCATGAACCACCATGCCTGGCACTGTGGTATGCTGTACTAATGGCTGGTGCGTGTCAGTTACCACACCGAGTGTTGCTGTATGTGGTTACTGGGGATCGAACACAATCCTGGAACCACTGAGCTAAATCCCAGGCCCTCTGTCCCATGTTTTCTTACTTCTTAGAATGAACTTGTATCTCCACTCCCCTACAGTCCTTGCCAGACTCTCAGTTCCCATCTTTCTCCCGCTCATGATGATTTCTTCGTGTCCTCTGAACAGATAGCAGGACTCTCTCAGATGATGGGCACGTGCCATTTCTTGTCTTGCTATTCCTCTTTCTGTTTGGCTTCCTTCTGTTTCCTTCAAGATTTTTGAAATTTTACTTCCTCAGCGAGGTTTCTTGGGCGCATTCCATTCAATACGGCATGCCTTGTCACTGTTGACTTAAACCTGTTTTATTTTCCTGAAAGTTCTAACATCTGAAATTATCTTATATACTTGTTATCTACCATCTTTCCACAAATGTATACTCCATGAGAACAAGAGTTTTGGTCTATCCATGAATGCACTGCAGAAGAATGTCTGTAGATGCTCCAAAAATAAATTTTAGAAGAATGACTTATTTGCTTTTATAAATCTAAGAGGCAGACATTACTGAATGTCTATTTTACAGGTGAATAAGTGGAATCTTATGGAAGTTAAGGTTTACTTATCACTGAAGGCAAGGGAGTTTCGACGTAGGAAGTGAGACATGTCTTGTGTTAGTTCTGATTGACATCTTAGTAATTCAAATATGCTCACTGATGTCCTTTGGATATTTTAAAGACACAACAGAGAATGTGTATGGAGGGCGAATTTTCAAAGGAAAGAACATTCATAACCGAAAAGTTCTTGAAGCTCAAGTAAAAACCCATCATGTAGTTAAATATGACCTAAAATTCGTGAACACTGAGTTCTGAGTCTTTTGGTAGTACCCAGGGAAGCAGGGACTGAATGGTGTCTCTAGGACTGTCACAGTAACTTGACCTGACAATCTACAATGTGGCAGAGATCCTAGAAGGTGCACTTGGGAGTGAAAGTCAGTCATAAATCTATTGATTACCTGACATTAATATGTGATATGTCAAGTATCCTATAACCATGAAAAGCAACAAAAAAAGGGAACATTAAAAGAACTAAAATAAAATGGAAAAAAGATATGCCACCCAGATCTTCAAGAAAAGACTTGTTGCAAACTTAAAGAATGTAGACAAAAGGAGTGATGTGTATCTTAATGCATTTCTCTACCACTGCTATGCAAAAGACCACTTATATTTAAAAAAAACAGCTAATATGTCTGAGAACATAAGCTCTGAATCAAAGACTAGAGCAAGAGATATAGTAGTGTTTTCCACACCAGTTGATTCTCTTGGTCCTCAGACCTCACTTCTAAACTGTCTTGAGCAACTTTTACTTTTTGAACATAAAACGACAACTGTGAAGAAGTCTGACAGGTAGGAACTAAACCTCTTGAAAACCAGCTTCACAGAAAAGCTGAAAATTACAAGAGGCACCAAACCTTAAGGTTTAAAACAGAATCACTGTCAGATTATGTTATTATGATATCATGTCATCTATGAAAATAAATGCATGCTCATCAGAGTCTCGAAAACAATTTATTTTGAGTCCAAATGCATTTTATCAAGTACCAAAATGAAGGAACATTCTTAATACTCATCTGAAAATAAAAACCTCTTCACTGTTTTTAACATTAAAAATTAAATGTAACAAGTTTTTTTTTTTAAATGAACATTAACATAATCTGTTAGACTCATGTTCACCAGTGATGACAATTTAGTTGTGCATAGAAAGGAATTGAGGATAATGATTGAGAAGTACATGCCTTAGAAAAAGTCATCTAAATGTAAGGATGATTAATATCGAGCATCTGAAAATACATTTTGTCCCCAGAGGAAACAATTTTAGTTTCTAAACAGCATTCACTTCTGACATCTCAATTCCTGATTTCAGTGGCTGCACACTGTGTACCTCTGTGCCACATTTAGGACAAGTAAAGTACATGTCAAA
>PVIR01034037.1:0-11237 GCA_004026965.1 Petromus typicus
CTCAGTCCCTGGGCGCTCCTCCGGCGTGGGCCTGGAGACAAGCAAACTCCAAACCCGGCGCGTATTATCACATTTTCTTAATACACATAAATTAGGGTACTTGGGGATTGCAATTTATATCTATTAATAGATTTTCTTCTCAAGATTTTAAATGGAGACAGGGATCCTTACAGAATCCTTGAAGGACACCTGAAATCCACTAATTAACCACAAATTCTCTATTTTATCTTCTACTAGAATTGCTTTTTTAAAAACTGTTTTGCCTAGTTTGTTTTTTCTTCTGCAAAAGATCAGTGAAAATGTAGTTAGATGAGCAAGCAGAGAAGTGAAAAAGAACAAAAGCAAGGAGCCTAGGTCTTGGAGAGCTATACAAAAATTCAACTCTGGTGCTTCTAGAATTAAGTGGGAAGTGTGGAGGCAGGGAAGTGGTCACCAGTACAGTAGCTTGCCCTGTTTCATCTTGTAACCACAGCTCAGACATGGATGATAAGAAGGAAATCAGTGGGTGCTGGGTATGTGAAAGAAGGCATTTCTACATCAGTCCTTCCTCTAGGCGCCCTGTTTGCTCCAATAGACTTTTTTCACTTTTTCTCACTCCTTTTATTCTAAGAGGATTATACCTGCCATTGCTTTCTTTCTGTGAATCCTCTAATGCCTCTTGAAAGATATGTTTGTGTTGTCATTTCTGGTTGTATCAGGGATTAGTTGTGACATGTATTGGGCTAAGGAAATATTAGGTGTTGCTGAGTGACCAGAATGTGGTGTGAATCATCACTAACCTAACTTACAGAATAATACCAAGACAGCACTGGGATTGTTGGACCACATCAGACCTTTTCTAAACTCTGATATGAAATTCTGACTTGAAACAGTGAAGCAAAACTGTACCCTGGATTGTGGTTCTTAAACTTGTGTGGATATCAGAACCTTGTGGAGGTTTGCTAAATTATATTGTTGCACAACTGCCTCTGGAGGTTTCTGGTTGAGTATGTGTGCAGAAGGACCTAAAGTCTGTCTTAAAAACGAGTTCTCAGGTACCACTGATATTGATACTTTTGGTCTAGGGACCACATTTTGACAACTGTTGTCGTAAGGTCTCTCTCAACATGAAAAGGTTTGAAATGAGGCAGCAAACAATTTCTAATTTTCTGACATTTCTAATGTTATTGCTTTTTAAATTTTTAATTTTTTTTTTTTTTTTTTTTTTTGAGACAGGATCTCACTCTTGTAGTTCAGGCTGGCCTAGAGCTCAGTCTCAAACTCACAACAATCCTCCTGCCTCTGCCTCTGCCTCTCAAGTGCTGGGATTACAGGTGTGAGCCACCACACCCAGCACTGGGCTGTGAATCTGTAGGTAGGCGTGATTGCTGGTAGGCATGAATCTCCAAATTCAGTATTGTATGTGGTTACTGGAGATTGAAGCTGGGACCTTGCTCTTGCAAGACAGGTGCTAGAACCACTGAGCTAAATCCCTCACCTCTAATGTTATTGCTGTGTTGGCCTAGCTAGTCTGTGGGTCTGGGATAATGGGTCCTGCTGTTCAGATCAGTAATGCCTCAGACAACAAGGCTATGCCTGAATTCTTGGATACTCATCCAGTCCAAATTGCTGAATGCAGTATGAAGCCAAAGATGCAGGGAAGAATTGCCAATGTTAACTCAGCAAAATTGTCACTTAATCTTGAAAACAACAATCTTAGATGGGGAATATTCTCATTTTTATCTGTAAGAGCCTGAAACTCAAAAAAAATTTAAAGTGCTTTTCTAGGAAGTAAATAGAATAGCTGATATTGGAAATTTGAGTTCACACTATAGTGAGAATTTACACACTTTGTCCATATTAATAACAGTGTAGGACTTTCTTTCTCTTAGTGGTTCTCCTCCACTCACTCGTACCCTGGGAGGAAATCAACAAAAACAGGAACACAGAATCTGACATCTGTTGCTTAAGGCTGTATTGAAATAGGGAGATACAAGAAAAATGGTAATAAGAAAGAAAAATCATAGGAACTATCAAGAATAAAAGTACCATAAAAATTTAAAATCATTTGTTTTTACCAAATAATATGTCAAAGTGTGCCATTTGTACTGTGCCTCTGAATCTACTTCCTGGTTAGGTGGCATTTTGATGTTGTCCTTCATTTTATAGATGTGTAGGACCTTTTCTATCAGAAGAGCACAATAAGACTATTAAACATCTATGACAACAGATCGGCTTCTAAGAGGTCTCGGTTGTGTCAACTTGGCCTGTTATCATAAAGACACTTGTATGTAAAAGGATTGCTAGAATCCCTGTGCCATCTGGGGCCAAGAACAAGGATTGTCACAGAAGTGAAGCAGTGGTGCCCTCTCCTCTAGCCCCATTCATATACAGTAACTAGTCAAAGATTAATGTACATGAGGGGCCTTGGAAAGTCAGAACTGTCCAGCCATCAGTTCTGTTTATCAGTTGAAAGTAAATTAATATGATTGTTGCAGCCTTGAGAGAAAAATCAGAAAGTTTACTTTGCAGAAAGATATAGCTTATTCTGCTATTAATGGACATATATTCCTGAAAGTCTCATGCTATGCAAAATTGTACAAGAAAAACCACTAGGCTTGTGGAGAAAATGGAACTAGTGGCATAATACTCAAAACTTTAGTCAGTGACCTGCTAACCATATAGAAGCAATTTAAAAATTGTAACACGGTTAACATGTGTAAATGGTTAAGATTTATAAGCAGTAGGAGCATGGCACTTTTACTTGGAGGAGGAAGCCTTAAGTTTTCTCAGGGAAGTGAACATTGAAAGGGTGGCAGCTGTCATCCCCGTGGCATGGTAGGAGTCTGTGACACCGGAAGGGGAGCTGGGATCTGGGAAGTGTCACAGACAGGTGCATGTGCTGCCATCAGTTGGATGCAGTTTTCTGATGTTTCTTACAGAGGAGGTCACTCATAAGCACACACTTTGCAGTACACTTAAACTGGTTTCTAAAAAATTATTTGCATAGAAACAAATCTGTTTCTTTTTTTCAAAATAAGTCTTACAACAGAATAACTTTATCAGTCAATTTTCAGATCAGTGGGCCTTCCCTCTATCTTTAAAAAAAAAAAATCAGTGTAGTCATATGAGGATGGATCTTTTATTTGTATTTATATCTTATATCTTATATAATTTAAAATAACATTAGAAACAAAAAGGGTCACCCAGTCTCACAAAACAAACAAATGCTGATCTTGTAGAGGCACATAAACATCTTGCATATCAAAGTAGCCTTGTCACGATGACATGCTGTCACCCTACCCTTGAGACTTGAGTGAGATTTGAGTCACTAATGCCCGGATGTTGTTCATTTTCTCCCTGGTTATTCTCCTTGACTGGAAGCCTGAGGAGGCAGGTCTTGAATTGGCTCTGTGTCATTTGGTGAGGTAAGTATATGCATCCATTTGTTCTGGGTCTCGAGTCAGTTCCCAAGGTCTCCTTTGTTGACTTCAGGATGTGGCCATGAACTGGAGCAGATTTTCCAAGAAGAATTTTTAGTGATTAATTTTGTGGGTCTGTGAGCATTCTACATTTACAGGCTAACTTTGTGAGAAGAGAGACTCCACGTGGAGAAAGAAGTAGATGTATATAAGAGGAATCGTGTCTAGAAAAAGCATAGTCAAATGATGTTCTGAGAAGAAGCCCCTGGCTATTTTTTACTGAATCCTTATCCTCCAAGTAGATATGGCAGCTGCATTCTTGTGTGCATTTGGGTGTCAAAGGGATGAGAATTGAATTAATAGTAAAACTACTGGTGTGATAAAATAAAAATAATTAACTACTAACATAACTGTGGTGGTATTGAAATATACATGTAGAAAATTTTTTTACATGTCTAAATTTAGGAATAAGTATAAAAATTCCATAATTTAGGGTAAAAGGAAGTGGAGAGCATATTCTGTACCATGTAAACAGCAGTGACTGTTCAGGAGGCTGTGGCTAGATGTAACCTAGCAATACTTAAACCTTAGAATCCCTAATGAGTCTCTCTGCATGGTTAGTAGCAACTCTCTCTTACTTTTGCAGTTCAGTAAGTTTTGACCACTTGTTTAGGATTCTAAGCAGCCCTCTGCCTGCTGCTGTGGCTCCTCTTCACCCCAGTGTTTGTTGTACCTGACAGATCTCATTCTCTTCCCTGTTTTATTTTTTAAAAGCTAAAAAAACATAAGAGTGCTTTATATTCAGGGCACAATAACCACTAGCTGCTTTATGTCTTTGACTGATAGCATCTTTAATGCCACAAATAGAGATATGGATAAGAATAATCATAACAGAAAAAGAAAAATGCTAGCCTGCTGTGCATGGAAGCCCATTCCCCAGCCGTTTTGTTCTGTCTAGTAAGTGCAGCCCTCAGATGTGTTTCTAGAGTTGCAAGGAAGACCATGAAAAATAAACTCAGAAAACATCAGGGGAAAATGTTTATCCTTTAAGATTTTTTTAAAAGATTAAATTCAAAAAATGGATTATGAAAAGTGTTTTAGGATTAAGTACAATTTTTAGTTCACTTGCTGTTTTATAGTATTAAATCTTTCAAGATGAATTCTAAAAGCCATGTAACTTAAGGACATTAATAAAAAACTGTATACAGTGTTAGTTCAGTACAGTTCTTATCTCCTAAGGATAAACTAAGTAATAATATCAACAGCATTGGCTAAAACTCTCTGAGCACCAACTTAGTGCCAAGTACTGTATCATGCTTGACCTCCAGAGAATCATTGAATCCTTACAGCAACTCCATGAGAAGACAACATCACTGATCCTTTATTTGATGAGGGAAACTGAGGTTCAAAGGTGATTTTTATAAACCAAACAGTAATGAGTCGAGAAGCTGGTGTGAAAAGCTAGGCTGTGTTTCCAGGCTTATACTCACTCCTAGCGGGGAAGAAGTAGAAGCTGGCAAATTGATCTGACTTTCTCACGAAGCAGGCACTTTGGGGCATTCTTCCAGACAGTATTGTTATCCATTCAAGGAGAATAAAATAATATACAATTTTTCTTATAATTTTTTGTGATAATCTTAGAAGATGAGAGAAGGCAGAGGTGTTTAGTGAACATCTACTTCCTGCCAGGAACAGCAACAGGTGATGTTACACGCCATCATTTGTTGCTGTCCCTGGTACTGTTATTGTACCACTAGAATTCACTTTGGCTTTCGAATCACTGCCATTTTCAAATGATAGACTCACTGCCATCTGTTCTCATGTGTGGATTTTTTACATGCTTGTCTTATTTAGCTGATTTCACTGGGGGCAGGTGACTATTTTTAAAGCAATACACATTTGTAGAACATTTGGACAGAGGATTTGAAAGGCAGTATACAGAGAAAGAAACTCAAAAGGCTATCAAGTATTGGAAAAGATTTTCCAACTAGCAATAAGAGAAATGCAATTTAAATCAATGTCATATTGCATACTGAGTATTTCTCAGACCCCAGGGGCCCTTGTGTATCACTAGTAGAAGTATACACATGATATGGCCTCACTTGCTCATATTAGGACCTCCTTTAGTGTCATATGACCTAATAGTTACACTCTTATGAGATGTATAAAAATCTTGTGTGTATGTGTATGTGACGCTGTAACACAATGTAAAATATACACAGTTATTGTAGTGATAAGAGATAGTTGGAAATAAGCAGAGTGTTCTTCCCTAAGAAAATAAGTGCTTCAGATTTGATGAATGAACGTAAAGCTTACTGTGCAACAGATAAAAACAATAGATTACATGGATATTGGTCACTGTAGATGAATATCAAAGGCATAGTGCCAAGTGAAAAAAGAAAAACAGATGTGAAGAACCTATTCCTCAGTTAAGATATATGTACTGAGAATAATGATTAACTCTTCTTTCCTGGAGCAAAGACATACAGACACAGACAACCCCAGGCACATGAACATCCATGACTCCAGATATACAGGATGCTGAAGCAGAATGACTGCAAGTCTAGGCTACTAGTGAAAATAACACCTATGAAAAACCTGGGGATGCAGCTCAGTAGTAAGATAGTATTGTGCCCCACACTGCAAATCAATTCATCAATTTAAAAAAAGAAGAAAAGAAAGAAAAAGATCAGGGGTTTAGCTCAGTGCTGCCTGCTCTGCAAGTTCAAGCTTATGTGTTCAGTCCTTGGTACTGCAAAGAAAAAAAGAAAGAAAATAAAGAAGGAAAGGAAGCAGGGATGGATGGGAGAAAAGAAAGAAATTACCCACAGTACTAGTGAATTTACTGATAGGTTTAAAACTGCAACATGCATTGTTACATTATTTTCATATATATGTTTTTAGATTAATAAGAATGAAAATGAATAATTTGATGGGTCAGATTACATGTACTCCTTTATGCCCTCCTTATGAAGACAGATTAATTTATTTCCAAAATTTCTTCTAGTTTGGAGACCTCCACCCCTTACATCACCAAATTCAGTCAAATGATAAATTGGCTTGCATTCAGAATAACTCAAAACATTCTGCCAAGTACTTATAGTACATTCAAAGGAAAATACGTCTGTATTTTAATTCTAGCAATACTCATTTTGGCTTCATATGCTGGAAATTTTTTAAAGTGTGTTCAGACCATTTCATAAGCCGCAGTTTACTCCCAGCATAGAGTATTGCATAAAACAAATATTGGTCCCAAATGGATCAAGTGAGATTGAAATTTACCAGAGAACCATCTCCTGTGAGTTTGACCTCATGCTTTTTTTTCCCCCTTGCTTCAGAACTTTGCATATGCTAGGTTTCTAGATCCAAACTGATATTATAGTCTATCAAATTTTTCCATGAAAAACCCCACCTCCTTTATATTCATACATTAGTTACAGTTACAGAGTAGCATTACCCCATAAGTAGAATCTTTCCAGAAGGAAAGGGAACAATAACCAGTCTTGGAAGTAATTAAATTACACATTTGTCTTAACTTCTATGTTTATAGAATATTTCTGTTGCCTGTCATTTATCTTTTACCCAGTCTTGCCCTCAAGGAGTACCTCAGATTTACTAAGAAATCAAAATTCATGTTAGATAAGTTGTTGGAAGAGTGTTTCTCACAAGGAGAGGAGCAGATGCAGATAAAACTGTACTTCACATCCAGAAAATCTCTGCCTCAAAACCTAGTTAGTCTGTTGTAAATCATAGGAAAGCCAAGGGTAGAGCCACACAGGCGTGGTTCTTCTACCCAGAGTTCTGCTTTCTGTAGATCTAAGGAGATCAGATATGGAAGGGGTGTCTCGGTCTGTGGTAGGAGTGTGTAAAAGGCCTTGCCATTTACTTCCTAGAGTAGGAAGGTTGGACTTCATGCTGAGCTCCATCATTTTCTAGCAGCAAGGCCTTGATCACATCATTTCCTTCTTTCCTATAGAATAAAAACACCTCCCTGCTCTGTCTCACAGGTAGTTAAATCAAATGAGATAATGCTTATCGCCATCAACAGTCTGTAAAGTGCTTTGGAAATGGAATAGCTCCATTCCCTGACAAGTCAAGAGCAAGAACAGGCTGGAAAAAGTTTCCAGTGTGCTTTTCCTGAATCTTAAGTGGTCAGGCCCATCTCTATCAGTCTTTTCAGTTTGACAAAGCTGTCAAAGTCTATCGCAGAGTACCAGATAGGAGGAGAAAGAAAAATAACAGAGCAGAAAGGGGGCAGATACTCCCCTCCACCCACTTGCAGCTCCATGTGGCACACTGACTTCATTCAGTGATCTTCTCTGTTTTGTATGCAAAGACAGAGCCTCTCGTGATAATGTGGATGAACAGTGGAGTATAAACACTCATTTAAAAATACACCCAGATGCAGTTGGCTGCAGCCATCTGACAGTGCCTCGTTCTCTCTTTAGAACTGCAGTTCATTTGTACTCCATTAATTCATGATCCTTGGTGATTTCTCTAGGGTAATTCTTCAGCTTACTTTGTTTTATCAAACAAGAGGAGGCCCACAGAGCAAATGAAACATGTTAACCTTCTTGAGAGGCATATCTGCTTTCAAATACCTTCTTTGCATCTATTTGCATTCTGACTATGTACTGACTATGAGTGATTTTAGCCATTAAAGTAATCCTAGGAGGGTTGCTATTTGGTAATATTTTATTAGCATTTAATTTGAATTCCTCCAATAAAACCTAAAAAAATTAAATATTGTCATATATATCTTCCTCCTAGTAGTATATATTTGTTGTAAGGCATTATTGTGATTAGTTATGTGCCCCTCGATCCTTTAGATGTTGTCTGGCACAATTATATCTTTTTAAACAAGATTTTCACTTTTCTTTCAGTTTCTTAAATAGTATCACTGAGATTGGATGCAGAGAGCAGAAAGGGGGCAGCCAACTAAGGAGGAATATATTTTATTATTTCCACTGTGCCAAGATACTGGTACAAGACAAGAGCTAACTGCTTCCGCCTGAAGACTTGGTTAGATTTCTGTACTAGCCTAAACTAAGCTTTACTCATAAAACAACTTTGATAATGGCACTTGATCTGTAGTGAAACCTGTAGATGAATTAAGGGATGTCTGCATGTGTCTGTTTTCTTTTTTGTTTCAAGTAGATTATTTTTTACTATAAAGCCCTCTAAATTACTATAGAAACTCAATAAGACTATTGTATTGAGAGCACTACCTGTATCCATCCACCCATCTTTCAAATGTTGGGTGGGGTGAGCACCTGCTATACAGGTTTAGAGGAAAGCCTATATAGCCTATATAGCTCCTGTTTGAGCCACTTCACCTTCAGTACAGACTGATGCAATTTTGTTCCACTATCCTTCAAATTGCTTGTGTACTTCCAAGTCCTGTCCCCACCATTATTTTGTGCTTGTTTTGTGCCTGAGTAGGTCCCTAATTAAATAAGGATGGGCACTGTGGGCATTCCTGATCCTTTTTATGTTTGTGTCCAAGTTTTCATGCCATACCT
Source organism: Petromus typicus (assembly GCA_004026965.1). Lineage (NCBI taxonomy): Eukaryota > Metazoa > Chordata > Mammalia > Rodentia > Petromuridae > Petromus > Petromus typicus. The sequence goes on from PVIR01034037.1 coordinate 8,924, forward strand.
AGAGTCTTTATAATACTAGGAATCTATAGATTTAAATTAAGTAGATTTGTAGCCAATGTAATCATTAATTTTTTAAAATATTTGCTCCTTGGCTACCAGTCTCTCTTCTAAGAATATTTTACATGTTTTCTCATTTAAAGTATTCAAAGTGAGCATCAATTCTCAATTTATTTTCTGCTCCTTTGTTGAACTAATGTCTGAGATTTGCCCTTAACAATTCTGGAGCAAGAAGTCAAGTTTCCCATCAGAAATATATTCAATATTAATTGGAAAATAAATTACAAATTTGTTATATTTATAGTAGTCTCCTACAAATGTATGTCATTTTGATTCATTATTTCAACTTTTGTAGTACATTTTTACACTGTCAAAGAAATTCCTCTATCCCTGAAGATACTTATTGAAGCAGCTTGTTTTATGTGTGATGGAAATGGAGAGAGTGTTTCTTTTGACAGAAAGCTTCATTTCTTGTTACTGAAAGCCGTCACAACAGTCATTATGTCTGGTTTTCAGAGATTTCCTGGAGTTAGGAGAACAATAGGCAGTTTAAATGGCAAAGTCAAGAGTATTCTGGGGTTTTATAATGAGCAACAAGGGAAATTTTTTCTCCTGATTTTTAAAGAAAAGGGTGGGAGGAGTATTTGGAAGGTTGGGAGTAATGTGGTAATGAACTTTAATGTTCCCTTTTTACACTAGAGTGTTCTTTCTAACCTTTGGAAGTTAAAAAATTATTTTGTTCCATGGTTCCCATTAGCTTGTTATTGATTTGATAATGATGCAGTGATGCAGAAAAATTTTCTGTCTCTCTCTCTGCATGTTAAGTAAGGCCTGCCAAAGACACATTTATACCTTTCTTTTTCTTTAATATCTCTTACAATTCTTTTTTTTTTTTTTGAGACAGGATCTTGCTTTGTGGTTCAGGCTGGCCCTGAACTCAGCCTCCAACTCACATCACAGCAATCCTCCTGCCTCTGCCTCCTGAGTGCTGGGATGACAGGCGTGAGCCACCATGCCCAGCACTGTGGTATGTGGTACTGGTTGCTGCTGGGGTGAGTCTCCACGCCCAGTATTGTTATGTGGTTTGAACCGGGGATTGAACCCAGGTCCTTGCGCTTGCGAGACAGGAGGCGAAACCACTGAGTTATATCCCCGGCCCCTCTCTTACAATTCTTTAATTATGGTTTCTTTTACAAAGAAATATGTATACAGAACTTGAACAGAGTTTTGAAGGCCTAGGGTATCTAATTTAGCAGCAAATATTATTTTCCTGCTTTTTGCTTTTAAAAATGACTCAAGCATTAGAAAGAAATGTTTATTTTAGCTTACTTATAATATTTGTGTTCATGTATATTCAAAAATTTTAATTTATGTAGACCTAATATTATTTTAAACTTCTAATAAAGTTCTAATATAGGCACTGTGTGAACACATTAAAAGTACACAATTCACATGAGCTGCTCTTTCCAGCTCTTCCTATGGGAGATGCAGGTTAGAAGCCACGATATTGGTTATACTGGGTCACCTGAATGACAGAAATGACCTCCTAGTTTCATTTTGTTAATAATTTTAGTTTATAAATACATTTTAGGATTATATTATGATGACATTCCTCGTTGAGAACTTGTACCTCTACATGAGACATCTTCTTATTTTTTCTCATTCCCCTGACCTCCAACCCTTCTACCTGCCATATACATAAGCTTTGTTTCTTTTTCCTTTTTACTATAAAATTTTTTCTTCCCTTTCTGTGCTTTTCTGTCCCCTCACTCAGTTCCCCTCTTCCTTTGAACATTTTCTTCCTATTTTACAATATCTATCATATGTTCTAGATCTCATTTACATCTTTAGTTTCTCACACTAGCAAAACAATACAGTATTTACTCTCTGTATCCTATTTCACATATGAATATACCCTCAAGGTGCATCTGTTTAGCCATAAATGTCTCTAATTTACCATTCTTTTTTTTTTAATTGAAATCTTTATTGGTACATTACATATATACATCATGATTGCATTCAACAATGAGAATTTGTACCAGTATATGACACAACTTAATTCTCATTTTTCCCCATAACCCTGCCCGCCCTCCCACCCCCACCCCCATATACATAAACTTTGTTTCCATTCTATTTGTTATAATCTCATTATTTTCCCCCCCTTCACTCCATTACGCTTTGAGTGTTTTCTATTTCACAATATATAACATACATTCTAGAACTCATTTATAGCTTTGTTTTCTCATACCAGAGAAAAGATACGATATTTACACATCTGTGACCTATTTATTTCACTTATAAGGATGTCCTCAAGGTA